>RJWH01000354.1:682418-756750 GCA_004363575.1 Solenodon paradoxus | reverse complement strand
CTCTCTCTCTCTCTCTTCAGCACAGGCAGGAATGAAGGCAGGAAAAGAGAGGAGGAAGAAGCACTTTATATTATTTAGCTACTTATATTGACTCTTTCCCTCAGTCCTGAGATGCTATCCTGTGTCCTTGTAATGTTTGTGGACTGTAATCTCTGTGGAAGGTGACTGACTGGTAGAAAAGGACATTAAGACTGTGCTTCTCCAGGATAACACATTGATTCTGCTTATAAAACGATTCAGGGTCATGGCAGAAAAATATTAGAAAATACATACACATGCACACACAATCACCACTCAGAATCAGCCACCAAGAGTATTTTCATATATTTTCTTTGATGATTTTGTAGACGTATACTTTTCACGTTTATAGAAAGAATTAGGTGAAGGAATATTCCAGGCACCCTGGTAACAGTTTAATCCTGCAGTATAAATTGAAATTTTTGACTATTTGCCATTTAAAATGGTTTCTTCATTTCTTAAAGTATGAATTTGCTAAACCCTCAGTTGGTATTCACAATGCAACAAAATTTAAACTGCTTCATTCCAATGAAATGATGTTTGTAGTTTATAACAAGGGGATAGATCAAGGTATGGAATAATTTTTAGTCTTTATGTCACAAGATACTTTGTGATGCCTTTGTTATGAAATAAAGGATGACTACCTTTTGATACTCCAAATGAGAAAAGAAAAAATGTAATAGGATGTCAGAATTGTCAATACTTTGGATGAAAAAAGAGAGAGGGAGGTCACTTCCGTGGTGAGACAGTTATGAAGTGGTGTTCAAAAATTATAATTATGGAAAAGCTCTGCCCCTCCTGAAATGATGGACTTTGCTAAAAGACTCTAATTAATTATACTTCTTAGAATTCCGGATGTTTTAGCGACATAAAAAGTTATTTATTTTGAGGAAAGGAAACAAAAGGATGTCAGAAAGAAAGGAATTTCTGATTTGGAAAGTTAATTTAGTTTTATCTGTTGGAATCTTCTATATCCTGATCTGTTGACCTAAATATATGAGATTCACTTAATATCACCATGCTATTAAATTATCTTAGAAACATCTTAGAAATCCTTGCCTGGGGAAACACCACCATTTCTCTTATCTAGTATGAGACATTTAGCTTGTTTCCTTTTGAGAGAAAGGCAAATATAAGTAGTAGTGAATTGAATTATTAGAGTACATAAGTGTGTGTCAGAATCTGTTGATTTGTCCTTTAAAGAGATTCCTAGAAGTTCAGTAACTTTGTGGAAGGGAACAAATACTTTTTTAAGACTGATTCATGCCAGCGAATAGTTTACCAATTGGTACAACTACCAGCAATATGAGCGAAGTTGGTAGTTTCATCGCACCTGTGCATTACTATTAAAACAAAGCAAGACAACACAAAAACCTTGCTTCGTAACTCTGTAGCATTTACTCCTTGTAACACCCCCCCCCCACCCCGTAAGAGACAAAGCCAAGCTGTTAACACTAATTTAAATTTTTGCGATGGAGTCTCTTCAGGTCAGGATCCAGGAGAAGAATCCTCTGAGAATATATTTGGGGATATGGGAAAGTAAGCAATGTCTACCTTGATAGACACCACCTTGAAACCTGGGAAAATCAAGACAGCATCAGTTATGCATGAAGGCCATGAAAGAGACAAATTAAATGAAAATCTGTGAATGTTTCAGTGTAGCTTTGCCACTTGTTATGTGTAGAGCTGCATTCTAACTTTGGAAAATGTCAGTTCTATTAGTTTTCTGTGACTGCATTAATACAGTGTCACAGAATTGGGTCTTAACAACAGAAAAAAGTTGACATGTTGCCCCTGACTCTATAGTTTAAATGTTGAAGTCCAAGGTGTCTACAGGGTGAGTTGTTTCTGAGGGCCTCTCTCCATTGCTTACAGATGGCTGTCTTTACTTTGAGTCTCTATATCATAGTTCCTCTGCTTGTCTCTGGTCCTCATCTACTCTTCTTATAAGGATATAATGAATTAGAATGCACACTATCAAAATCATTTCAATCAAATTTCTTTTTAAAAAGATATTGTCTCCAAATATAGTCACATTTATACTTTATAGGGTAAATAGTCTAAGCAATTTGTTAGTAATGAGCATAATAAGAATGGTACAAAAGTACATTTTAGTTTATATTAAATAGTAACAATTATGCTCTTTTCAAGAATTAATTTTAGTTCAAGGTACATTACATATGTTATGTCAATATTCAATGGAAATATATCTTAGTTTTGCTTAAAATGCTTCAGTTGTTATTTTAGTATAAATTAAAAATAGATGGTAATGTTGACTCACTACATTTCTTAAAATTGATTTCGGTTATTAAGTTTTGAAGAAATATCCCATTATAATAGTATAAGACAATAAACCTGTCAATCACAGGGAATTATTTCATTCATGATAATGCCTGCCTTTGAATTTAGAGATCTTTGAAAAAACTAAACTCAAATAAATCCGTGCAAATATTTTCTGAAATTGGAAAACATTGGAGAAAAAAAGTGATAATTCAATTACCTATAAAGTTCAGATTAGCATAGTATAAGAAAGTTGGTGGCTAGTATACTATGAACCTGGTTTTAATACATGGCTACTTTATGTACTAGACAGGCAGTGTTTAAGTGGGTTGCTTGCAACTGAAATATCTTCTGCCATGACCCTTGACCAAGATTATTCTTTTCTTGGTAAGACTCACTCTTTGTAAATGATGTTATCTCATTATTTGGAAGGTTTTGTGAAGAGCTGAGATAGAAACATGCTCCCACCTCTCCTGCCAGATCAGGCAGGGTTTCTCAATATGTCACAATTCATGTTTTGATGATTCTTGTGGGGGACAGTCAGATGCCTTGTTGAATATTTAGCAGGAGTCCTATTCTCTACCCACTGGATCTTAGTAGCAACCCAACCCAAGTGTGATAACCAAAAATGTCTCCATAAATTGTAGATGTCACCAGTTAAGGAACAGAAAGCAAGAAATTAACCCTTGTAGAAAATCCCTGACTTATACAACAACAAAATGATGTGGGTTAATTATCACTCCCTTTTTGCTGCCATATCTACCTTCTGCTCAACCTGTTATTTACCAACAATAGTGTCCACCTTTCACGTTTGACATTTAGAGCTTTCCATATTGGATCTGCAGTTATTTTATTTCCTTTTTTGCCTTTTCTTGTAGTATTTATATGTTTTATCTTCTTAAGACCTTTTTTCCCCTCCTATTTCTCATCTACACTCAGTTCAATTGAACTGATCTTTAAAAAATAAATGTCTCCTTACATTCCTTCTGTAACTTATTCTCATTTTAGGGATTTCAGCTCCTATCAGAAAAATCAGACCAAGCAAAGTTATCTGTATTTTTAAAGTCCTGTATATTTTTAATGTCCATTGCAATGGAGATTTTAGAAGCTGACAATTGTCTGCTTTTATAAGTCCATGTCTTTTCGTAATGAATTCAGCGGTAATGCTGGTATCCAGAGTCTTGTGCTATGCCTTCACCTTATACTTATCCCCTCATGGATACTAGGTAACTAAATTCTTGCTCAGACTTGGAAAATGTAAGAGCCTCCATGCCATTGAAGGAGATTTTCTCTTCCTCTAGTCATGCTAGACCATAAGTAAAATATAGACCATTGAATTACAGTTATTAAATACCATTTAGAATGGCTCTTTAAAAACAATTAACACAACTGCTTTTACTTTCTCTGATTCCTTCCTGAATAAAACTTGTCACATATATTTCCATTTCTCAATAATTTTATACATAATTATAATTGTGTGAGTATAAATCAATTTTAATTTATAAAAAGCAATGAAAATGAGGACAAGCAATGAATAATAGAGTTGAAATATCAGGAAAATATTTTTATATACTAAAATTTTGTAATAATATTTTTGAGGAGCTATTTTTTCTTTTAAAATGTTTTATAGTTTTAAGTAGTTAACATTTGTTGTTTACTTACTGTGCCCAGGAATGGTTTTAAGTAATTTATTTGTACTCATTTAATATTTACAATAACTTCATTATAAATAAAAGAATGTGACTCAGAAAGAATTATATAAATTATCTGAAGTTCAGTTTACTAGTAATCCAAGGACAAAGATGTGAATTTCTATTTTGTGAAGTATGAATTTCTGTTTTGGGCCATAAAATTTTAAAAATCAATTTAAATTTGTGGGGTGCATGTGTGTGTATTTTTAAGGAACAAAATACTGTGCACACATAGGCTCTTGTGTATGTGTGTCTGCTGTGCTTCAGTAATCCTTGAGGGAATGTTCTAGATTATCTAAATTGTTAACTTTTTTCTGTTGTTCAGCAGATTCCAGGGTATTTTCCTATAACAAGGAGACCCCTTAATTTATAATTTGAATATAGTTTACATGATTCATATGCTTTCTAGAGCTTCAGTTCTTTGAGTTTAGGAGCTCTCGACAAGAAAGAAAAACACACTTTATTTCTACTTCATGGGTGCTATTCATCATTTATGGTAAAAGTTTTTATTTTGAAATACTAGTAGAGATCACAAAGGAAGTTTATTTCTTCTGATTTTTTTTCTGTACATTTGGAGATTTAAAGCAGATAGTAAGCCAAAAACTAAGAAAGTGAGTCGTTATTTCATTCTACATTTAATTGGAGTTCTTCTAATTAGCATTGCCACGTGTTCAATGAGTTTCTTAGATTTATATCTGAGCTTTTATGTAGGTGGGTTTCTTGAACATACTTGGAAAAGCAACATTACATCCAATAATAAAATAGGAAGGAATGATGTCATATTGGTCTTCACTGCATTGATATATGATTGTCTTTCCTCTTTTGATTTTTAAAGTACTCAAATTCATTTGAATATATTCATTATCTTCACATTCTAATTTCATTGGCTAAAGGTTTGAAACATTATTCTTATGAAAATGATTCTGTCAACTTTGTTTCTCAACTTCCACCTTTTAAAAAAATTAAAAGAACATGTCATTAATTTTTATAAAATCTATTCAAACTGTTTCTTTAGCTTTGTTTTTGCTTAATAATGCATATAGCACTTTTCAAAAGTGATGTCTGTGGTTTTCCCAAGAACTGACTCTTCTATACCAGGAAATAAATTTGCTTCTGTATTTCTTTCTGGGGAAAATGTTTATTTTAAAACAGAGATTCATGTTGAGAAGCGATTTAGAATATTTATATTATACCCTTCATTTTCATTCATGAACTTTATCAAAAAAGACAAAAACAGAACTTTCTTTAAGTTAATGGGCCAGATACACACTATGTGCAATGCTTGGGGTTTAAAGCATAATCGTATTTTAACTTATGTATTAGCCTTTCTCAATCTGTGTATTATGCTAAATATTTTAATGAGAATTTATTTCTTTTATCTTAGGTTCCTATCCTGAGACTACAGCAGGATGTGCCTTGAAAAAAGGTATGCACATTAAAATACCCTTCAAAATTTCTGCATGAGTAAGGTATAAAAATGTAATAATTATTTATTGTCATGTGCATAGGTATATGGATTTATATTACATATCCATGCATGATGATATATACTCTTTCACCTGACATAATACAATCCTTTTGAGAAAAAAATAAGAATTGAAAAAAAAAAAGAATTATTAAATCATATCCTATCACTGCCTAGGCACAGAAACCTTAATCCACATAATCAGTATTCAAAAATTTGTTATCATATTATATTTGCAACAATAAATAATACAACAATTATAAGGTTGATAGAAGGTATTAACATAGTTTTAATGACTCTTATATTTGAATTATTAAAATAGAATAAAAGTGAGTTAAATTATGAATCAAGAACTGTACTACCTAAGAGTATCTAGATTTGAGGGGACCAAAGAGTGAAATTAGTTTAGAACTACTGATCAATTTGAAAAAAGGAAGGAAACAGAAAACTGACATACATGGCTCACCAAGAAACACATACTTACACTACATGAAAAAATAAAAGGGAAAGCACAGACCAATAACTGACAACTGTTGTTAATTCAAAGTTAAGTGCTATTATTAAAAAAAACACATATTTATAAGCATGATGAATTATAATTACCTTGAATTCTAAGAAAGAGCTGAAAAGAAAATATATAAAAGGAATAAAAGTATATAGAGTAAACTTGATGGATAAAAATCAATGGGATTAAGATTCTTAGGGACTGTAGCAGAGAAAGATGAAGATTGGAGAAATGAATCTTAATTGTAGAAACTATTAAAACCCATCCTATATAGAGAATATAGTAAGAGAAAAAATGCTTAAATTAGCACAGAAGGAACTTAAATGAGCTTTAGAATAATATATTAAAGAAAGTTTGATGCCATTTTTCTGAAGGTATTTAAATATCTAATAGATTCATAAATATCTCATTATAGTTTCTCTAGATTAATTATCAGGGTCCTTTTAACTCCACACAGAAGCTTGTGAGGCAGCTCTCTTTACTTTTAGTTGGGGGTTGGTTTGTGAAAAATGTGGACATGTGTTATCATTAGTGATAATTGGCACCTTGTGAAATAATCCTAAGCAAACATAATATTGGGAATTACATTTATGTACACATCTTTACATTTTTTAACTTGGCTCAAAAGACATTGTATGTGTTTTGCTATGGAATATTCTTATATAAACAGTTATTCTATCAGCATATTCAGATGCATATATGGATACTTTTTCTGATATTTAAAAATCGAAATAGACTTTCACGTTTTTCCTTGATCATGTTTTTCATAAAATGTTCCTCTTAATCATTTTCAGTCCCTGTTCAGGGACAACGGTGACTTTAGAATATCCAAAGAAAATGTGCCAGCTTATGTGCACTGCCAGTCAGGGAATAGATGGCCCCAGGCACAAATCTCTGTTGTGTCAAGGCTTTGGCATGACATTTGGCAGGGAACTAAATCAAACAGTACAATGCAAATAATCTCCATTTCTTATAGATATGCAGCCTCAGTTCAAGCCTGCTGCTAGTCATCACCACTCTTTCACCCTGATATTTCAGGGAATAACATTCCTGGTAATTATCTTTAAAAACAGGGCATTTTAGGTGTTCTCTTATTTTTTTTTATTTAAGAATTGCATCCTAACATTATATGTGTTTAAGGTGTGCAGCATTGCAAATAAATGTCTGTATATAATACATTGCTTAGCACTGAAATGTTGGAGAATAATGGCTTTAAAATCTATCACTTATGATATAGAATCCTGGGCAGGTTACCTCAGATATAATATGAATTTACTAATAATTTATCACAGGGATGATGGATTGGTATAAATTACATACATTTCCTAAAACATCTCTTATATATTTTATATGACAGGTATCTAATTAATGTTATTTTACACTTTCTGATTTTTGTAATTAGTTGGATTTTATGTTTAACTTAATAATCTTTTTGAATAGAAAAGGAATGACTAATATGCATTGGTAATTTTTAGTTCTTTTAAGCATGTGCAATAATATTTGTCTTTATCTTTGTGTGGGCACTTTTAATGGCAGGAGGAAGAGTTACTACAAAATCATTATTTTTGTTTTCAATTCTTTTTTTAAGAGGTGCATATATATGATTCAAAAGGCCTTCATGTTGCACAAGATTTTTTAATGAATTTGATTTAATGTTATTATTTGGTTCATGTGATCAAGAATGGAAAGCCACGTTGTAAAATATAATGACTTAGAAAAAGTATACCTTCATTGCAGACCCTAAATGTTTGAGTTTAGTTTAAAAGTTGGTTCTATTTACTTACTGAGAAATTACTATGTGTCATAAACCATGTTAGGTAATAAATGTACAAAGAAGAAAGATATAATGTATTGTCTACCTTCAAAGGAAGGATAATCTTAGAAGGGAGGAGAATTACAGAAAAATCATTCAATGGGATATGGTAGCATATTACAATGGAAAGTTGCAATGCATAAATAATAAGTGAGGGTGCATTTTAATCAATCTGGCCTAGTGGAGGGGCTGTCCCTTCACTTATTTTGAAAAGTAATGATTAGCTGGCCAGATATCAGTCAAATATAAAGATTCAAGAGTGAGAAGATATCAGATAAATAGTGGTATATCAGTTAACAATCTGCTATCTGATACTGAAGATAGTAATTAAGATATAGAATTGAAACTAGAAAGTGAAATTCTCCCACATTTTTCCTGAATATGTGTGTATACATGTGAATATTTGGAAGGACTAAGATTTATGTGTAATTGCATTTATCATGTCATTTTGTCATTTATAACATGATAATGAGAAATAAAATAGCTGTTAAAATAATAGGGAAAGTTAACAAAATTTTACTATAGGGAAGATATTTTAGTTCCTAAGGTTTATGATTTTGAAAATTATTAAGATTGCATTCTTTGAAAAATCAATCTGAAATTATATTATGGTAAAACACCCCTTTTATACATGATTTATATAAAACATGCATATTTATATATGATTTATATATATGTATATATTTATATATGTATGATTCTAGGAGAATTCAGAGTAAAAACTGGAAAGATACTCATCAGTGTCATAACAGTGATCATCCCTGCAGGGGGAGTATTATGATTTTAATTTTTTTCGTGATGCTTTGATATGTGTTCAACATTTTGTTTAATGATTGTGCTGAACATACTCTGATGTGAATCCCATGAGTCTTGCTTTCTGGTGTTCATACTTTTTTATAAGGCCGTCCCCCTGATGTGAGTAGGACATTTGATTTGCTTCTAACCAATAGAATGTGGAGGTGACAGACTATCACTTCAGTGATAATGCATATGGCAAAAGCGATAGAATATCAGTGCAGAGTATATTACATTAAATAAGAATACGTTTTGTGAAAAGATATGTTCTTTCACTCCTAATCTTCAGAAAGTAAAGTAACATGTTGTGAGAGGTCTGGGGTGTCTACATGGTAAGAATTGTAGAAGCTGCAGGAGATCAGGATGATCTCTAGAAGCTGAGGATGGCATTTGGCTGCCAGCCAGCAGAAAGTCAAGGTTCTGATTCCAGCTGTCATAAAAAAATGTGATGACAGAGTGAATATACTTGTGAGAAATAGTAGAAACTATATGCATTGTTCTGAGTTCCCACTCCTTGGCACAGAACTCCAAAAGCCCTTATAGTTTCCTAAGATCATATGAGCATCTTTTGTTCTAATATTTGGTCTTTGATGCGAGCTTCTGACAGAATTCCCGGTAACCTTGGTATTTCCAGTGTGATAGGAATGGCCTTGTTCTAGTGAAGTGTACTCTTTATAGACTCCTGGATAATGTCAAGATGGGGGATGATCAGTAAAAAGATAAAGTCATGATTAGAAGCTTAGAACCCTCACCCTGTCTCCCATCCTTGAGGATAGGAAGGGGTCTGGTGAATGTGTTAGTAATTCATCAGGTCTGCATTATCCAACCTCCATAAAAATCCCTAAAGTAAATGTGGTTAGGATTGCTCAAGGGTTGGTGAACACATGAACACATCCATCCCAACTCCATAAGGACAGAAACTGTTGAGCTGTGAACACTTCTGCATCCCACCCTCTGTATTTTTTCATCTAGCAGCACATTCATTCATTTTTAATATCCTTTATAATAAATTGGTAATCTTGTAAGTATACTGTTTTCCTGAGTTCTTTGATCCACTCTAACAAATTGATCAAACCCAAGAAAGGGTAACAAACATCTCTAATGTATATCTCTCTGGTCAGAAGCACAGATAACAGCCACCTGGACTTGAAGATTGACTTCTAAAGTTGTTGGGGAAAGCAGTGTTATGGGTCTGAGTCTTTAAGTAGTGGGATGTGTGCTAACTGTGGTTAGTTTCAGAAATGAATTCAGACGTAGGATGCCCATCTTTCACTGGTCTCTGAGAATTGCTTAGAATAAAGCAATAAATTTAACCCCCCCCCAAAAAAAAAACAACCACACCACATATTTTGGTGTCAGAAAAATTATGCATGTGAGAATAAAGGAAAGCACAGGAATATTTTTTTTTTCCTTTGCAACTTGGAAGTGAATATGTTGAATATGTAGGCTCCAGCTAAGAACTCCATCTCACTTGCAAAGTGCTAAGCTAGTTGTACCCGGACCTATCCACAGAAACTCAGAGATTCAATATATGCTTTTTTAAACTGATAAATTTGTGATAATTTGAAACACAGCAGAAGAAACTAACTGCTGTAGACTAAATTGTGCCCTTCCAAAATAATATGTTGAATCTCTAATCCCTAGTATGACAGTGTTTAGATCTAGGGCATTTGGGATGTGATTAAGTTTAAATGAGAATATAAGGGTAGAATCCTCATCTGATAGGATTAGTAGTCTTAGAAGAACAGATCTCCCTTCCTCCCCTCACCACCACTCTTCCTCTTCCTTTTCCTCTTCATTTCCATGTACACACAGAGGTTAAATGAACTCATTCCAAGATGGCAGCTGCCCAGAAACCAAGGGAAGTCTCTGTAGGACACTTTCCTGCAAGTTCCTTGATCTTGAACTTCTCAGCTTACAAAACTAGGAGAAATAAACCACTAGCTTTTAAACCATCCAATTTGTATATTGTTTTATGTCAGGCGAAGCTGACTAAGATTTTGGTACTGGTAAACTGGGTGCTGCTGTAACAGATACCTAAAAAATGTGTAAGGGATTTTGGAACCAGATAATGGGTAGGGGTCAAAAGAATGTTGAGTTGCATGTGAGCTATATGGAAATAAAGGGTATTTTTAGTGAGGTCTTAAAAATGAGCAACATGTCATTAGAAACTGCAGGAAAGGTGAGCCTTGTTATAAAGTAGAAAATAATTTGTGTTCAGGTGTTTTGTGTGCCATGGAACTTGAGAGTAATGGTAGAATTGAGAACAATAAAATTGAATATTTAGCTTAGAGAGATTTCTAAGCAAAATATAGGCATAGCTGCTAGCTCTCTCATGACTATAATAAACTGAAGGGGAGAGTTCATGAAGGGACTGCTCTGAAAAAATGGAAGCAAACTTGAAGAATTTGGAAACTTCTCAGTCTATTCAGATTTAATAAAACTCTATTTTCTTCAGAACATGATTTATTGAGGGTGTGTCTGGACTAAAACTAGATATTATATGGGAATATATAATAGTAGACACATTGCCAGTTTGAATTACAGTGGACAGGAATGAAGTAAAATGAAAAGACTGTTAAGACTTCTTGGATTTAACAAGATGAGATGATTAAGCTATTGAAGTAAGATCAAGTAATATTTTTCAAGAGGGAAAAATGACCTTCAAGATGATTCAGAAGTCATTAGGGCCACTACCTCAGTTTCAACAAACTAGAAGACCGCTGCCTCAAGTCTAGAAGGAAAGACTTTGACCTAGAGTTGTGAGAGTAATTCTACTGCTATAGAGAGCCCAAAGAGGTTTAATCTTCATTATTAAAAAACTGAGTTTGCTTTGGAGGTTTTGAATTGTTTTTTAGAGCCACCATCCATTTCTTTCTTCTCTCTTTGGAATAATTATGTCTGTTCTATGCTTGCACAATCTTATTTTGAAGCACATAACTTCTCCTATTTCACATGGTTACAGCTATAGGATGAAGCCTACTTTGAATCTCAACCATGTCTGATTTAGAGATTTAGACCAGACTTTAGAGTTTAGATTTTAGAGTTGATGCCAGAATGAGATGTTAGGTTCTACTGTAATAGAATGAATGCATTTTGCATGTAAGAAGGTTTTGAATTATTTTTAGGGGGAGGAGGGACATTAATAGAATTTTATGAACTGAATATTCTCCCTGAAATGCATATGTTGAAGTGCGAACATCCAAAGTGATGACATTTGGAGATGGGACCTGTGGGAGGTAAAAACGGTTTAGGAGAGGCCCTCATTCTTGTATTATTGTCCTGATAAGAAGGGATACCAGGGGTGCTTGTATTCTCTGTCATGTGAGAATGCAGAGAGAAGACGGTCATGTGCAAGTAAAGAAAACAGCTCTTACCAGGAACTGAAGAGGATTGTACTTTGATCTTGAATTTTGCAGACTCCAGAATTGTCAGAAAATTATTTTCTCATTTAAGCCACCTAGTATATGATGATTATTATGGCTAGCTAAGCATATTAATATCCTAATGCAACAAATATAAAATATTATTTAGCAAATATGAGAATGATCAATATAAAGACAGCAGAAAAAGGAGTGTCAAATATCCCAGCTCTGGGTGTAGATAATTGGGAGTATGATCATTCTTTTTGATTTATAGAATTAGAGTTCTGGGGAAATAGTCACTTTGTGGCAGGCATATGAATAGTGTTTTATAAATTTATTTGAAATGTTTACTGAGATAATTATATATTCATTTACAGTTGCAAAATATAAAATAGAGTTCCTGTAAACTATGTCTAATTTCCCCCAATGGTAATATTTTTCAAATCTAGAATATAATATCCTAACTAGGATACTGAAATTGAATAAACCATATTTCATAAATCATATTTCCGCAGTCCTACTTGTAAACATTTCTCTCTGTATTAAGTTCATTAAATTTTATCATCTCTTTAGGCTTGTGTACTCATGCCTATAGTCAAGATACTGAATGATTTCAATACCATAAATATTCCTCCTGTTGACCTTTTATAACCACACTTATCTCTTTTCCATTTCCCTGTGCTCAAACCTGGCAACTACCAACCTGTTCTCTATTTTGGCATATAGTTGTAAAGCAACATTTGGATGTACTATGTAAGTTCACGTTTGCAAAGGAAAGAAGTACTCTTTGAGTAAGACAATTAAGTCTGCTGGGGAAAAGTGTGCTTTTGTTGTTGTGTTTTTGGCCACCACTTTTACTACAGGTAAGACTTCAGTAGTTCAAACACAGCTTAAGGTGTTTGTGTTTGTACTACCACCTAGTCAGGATCTTTAGGAGGGATTTCCCTAGCAATGCTGGAGGTTCAACAGTGGAAATATCAAAAGAGATTTCATGTTAAGTATTATCATTTTGGTAATAATTATAATTTAAAGAGGTCAGAGGTTGTAGGATGCATCCTGAAAATGATTGGTTTCACATGGTCTCCACACTATGTCAGATGGAAAGTGAAACCAAAATAATGATGACTGGATTGCAGAAAATAGGGGAGTGAGAATTCTTGTCTATAATGAGTAGCATGGTTAAGAGTATATGCATATCTTTGGAAGATAGGTGAATATCTACATCTTATGTATTCTTTATAATAATTCCACATAATAGATATATCCATGTTTATATGATGCCACTGAATCATAAAGTCCCTAAGTAAATATGTGACAAACTCAATTTTGACTGATTCCAAAGTCCACATTCTTTCAATAACATTATAATGGTTAGAAAAAGAGTACTGAGTTATAAGCCAGTTTTTATTAAAGAAGAAATAACTATTTTATAATAGGTCATTGCTGTGAATTTTGAACTGTTTCAAGTTTTAATGAGTCTTTGTCTTCCCTACCAAGAACAAATAACTGAAAATAAACCAACAAAATCCATATAAAACTTGTTTTTTGAAATTCTGGAAGTTCATATTTTCAGTTGCTTATGATTTATTTAAGCCTAGAAGCTGCTGTGTTAAAAACTGCAGGATACTGAATCTATATTTCCCTACATATTTTGGTTTATTATAAAATTTAAATAGTAATATGTGCACTTAACAGAGCTACCATTTATCTGAAACAACTGAAAAATAAATATAAATGATTTTATGTAGGATATTTCACATGTAGCTGCTTAGTTTCATTTGCACTTTTACTCTTTCTAGTATGAACACGTGCTAAAAAAATGTCTATAAAGGGAATTTCAGTAAACAGCCCTCTCTTTATTTTATTGCCTGAATTCCAGTGAAGTTTTGCTGGTGTACTAAGTAGGTCATCCAAGTGAAAATAATTCTGTTATAAACATTCTTTTCAGAGCTTTGAAGAAAACAGTGATTCCATAAAGATATTTTATGTAATACATTCTTGCAGAAATAATACTCCAGGTAAAATGGGTTGCATAGAAAAAGTAATTTGAGAAAAGACTGGTTTCTATACCCATATATAACACATTACTCAGTGGAAGTTTTAGCTATCAACAAAACAAAAAACACTGAAAATTTCTGCCATAGAAAATTATTAATTTTGCTTAATCTAGAAAACTTTTGAGACAATATACCCATGTGGGAGGCAATATTTTTTATATAAAGAGGGTGGTTTCTGAGTAAGACTGGCTTGATTCCCTGTTCCACAACCATTTTTTTAATTGAGGTAAAATTCAATTTGCTATTTAAAGTAAATACATGATATTTAGTAAATTATCAGTATACTCACAAACTTCAGTTACAATACATTTGTAATATCCAAAAGGAACCTGTAACCATTAAGAACTCTTTCCCCATTTCTCCATGTCGTACCTGCTCCTCTATAATAAATTGTATGGGCAGTCTACTTATCCTCAAGACTGTTTGTCCCAGTATTTCTCTAAAGAGAAGGATGGCCTTTATCTTAAATGGAGTTGTAATAATTCAATAAAATAATTCATTCAGTGCACTTAGAAAATCATAATAAATGCTCATAAGATAATGTTAAACTTATTTGTCTTCTTTTGCATCCAAAGACAAACATTTTCAGCAAAGCATTCTGTAAAAAGGCTGATGTAAATCGACAATATGGGAATAGACAGAAGCAAAAGACTTTTCATGCTTATCTATGTCTTTCCATATAATGTCTACAGCTGAAGAAATGTCCAGATAGAAATTAGAGCATATAAATATTCGCAAAAGGGAAAAAATTCCCAGGAAACCCTGATATGATAACAAGGAATATCAGAGGTTTATAAGGAAGAATACATTTTTTCAAGGCATGAAGGAGGAGGAAACAGATGACAGCAACTCTATACTAGGTCTAATTATTTTCTAGTTGATACTAAAAGTATTCATGAGGTTTTTTTAAGTGTCATTGGAATGGAAAAGGAAATTACAAAATGTGTAAAAATATAAAATTATGTACAAATGTATATTTATATATGTAAATTTAGTTATAGGTGTAATTTTATATAAATAGAATCATGTTCCACATTGGATAAGTAGCTCTAGAAGTTTTTCCATCAAAACGAGTACATTAACACTCTGTATTAGAATTTCAAATGTTTTTCATTTACCTCTGTATTCTTTTCCATAATTGAAATTTTCTAGATGACTGTGGTACCTTACTAGCAAAACAATAAAACTCCATCCATTTAATAATAGAGACATGTTACAACATATCTCGTTTGTGTTTTTACCCAATTTGCCTTAATAGTTGCTGACAGGATAAACCCTGCCAACCTAGAATTAAGGAGACCTTTTTGAGGCAAAATATATACATATTTGGGTTTTTCTTTGTACTACAGCCTAGAAGACACAGAATCAAGAAGCTCTTGAATTGTATTTTGAGTTGCCTGGGGATGAGGTAGGACACAACCCAGGGAAAAACCAGAATCATACTCATTTTGTTCAGCTATTCAAATTGAATGAAAACTTGTGACAAATAAATTAGTAATAGTTAAACTAGTTGAAAATTTGGTTAAATATTGTGATTGGTGGGGCAATGTATAAATTAAGTGAAAAGTTAGTCAGGAAGTGATTGATTAAAGTTCTTGTCTCTAGGTGGTCTGTTTCTGTTTGATCCAGGAAGTAATGTGTTGACTTTCTTTCAGTTTCCATACTCAAATGACTCCTTTATTTTAATTTCTTGTTAACCTTTAAAAATATCAAAATTATTATGAAACTTAAAGTAATTGTACTTGCCTCCAGGAGCCCATTCAGAAGAAAGAATAAAGGAGATTATGGAGTCCTCCTTTCCCCAGTAAATATGTCACCCCTGAGCCCAGTTAGCATACAGTAACTATCATTTCCTTTTCTCCGTTTAGTTCAGTCTGCCCCAGTTTCTCCAAACTCATATTTTTAAGACAGGATTAGATAATTAATTTCTAATACCTTCTAATTATTTCCCAGATTCTATCTAAAAAGATAAAATAGCCAGTGATTTTAACTGGAGGAGCGAATTGCTCACCCCTTGCTACAGAAGGAAGTTAGTTCCCAGTCCCTGTACTTTCTTAATTTACCTCCTGAACCAAAGGATATAAGATCTATGGTTGTTCCCATACCTGAACTTTTTCATAAGTCATATGGAGATCTTGTTTATCATGCATATTATGGATCATTCCAAGTTTTCTAATTTTTATGTCGAATGAAGCCTGGTAATCTGTAGGTTATAATGTTCTAGATTATACTGAGGCATATGATTAATGCATTTCACTTTGAGAAATTTGGGAAAATTTACAGCCCTTGATATTTAACCTATTTGTAAACATGTGATCAAAAAAATCTTTTCTTCCAATCATTTTCTTCAATAAACATGTATAATTCTTTTGAGCTCCTCTCGATGAAAATGTATTTAATGATTCAAGTAGAACATGACAGCTTATCCATCATAATAATCATATGGACCATCCCCAAATTCAAATGATTGAACAATCTGTCTTTCATTCTAATTTTTAAATGCCTATCATCCAATTATTCATGTCAAGTGGAAGAACCAAATCTTTCCAATTAAATTTTATGATTAGGTTAATGTAATTACACCAATAGTATTGCTAGTAGTAAATGATTATTTACAATAGTATGTTATATTTTTTTCTTTAAACTATGTCAGACATGGTAACACATGCCAACCCAAACATCCCTGAGAAAGACAAGAACTGCTGTTATTTATTACCATTTACAGAGAGATTGACTCACTGGACTATTAAGTAACTTGAGAGTCACAGAGTCATTGAATAAGTCAGAACAAACACTTCATCTCCTAATTCTTGATCTTCAACTTCCCCAGTAAATCCTGCTGCATGTATCTCTCAGAGTTTAAAAGTGATTCAGTTTTCAAGAAAATTCTTCATTAGGGTATACATGAAAATTTGTACCCTCTGGAATATTGAAAACTGTAAGGGAAATCAAATTAAAATCAGTTCTTATTTTTCAGCATTGACTCTCTTATCCCTCTAGTGTTCTTGTCAGTATTCCTGTTCACAGAGCACTTACTCCATTTGTTCATTCATTTATCATCCATTGATTTATCTATACAACCAATATTTAGTGGGAATTTTTTAGTATGTATAGCCTCCTGCTAATAAATAGAATATAATCATTGTTTTCAATTTATGCACTATGATAAACACATTATATCATATAATGATTGTTATATCAAACTAGTTGTTATATATAAAGTGGCTTATGGAAAGAATCTGATTCTGATTAATTTCTGTTTGAAGTCTCAGAAAACAGCAAATCTGAGTTAGATTTTGAGTAAGGAGCAAGAATTTAAATTGATTTAAGGTAAATATAGTGGCATGGAAAGGAGAAGATAGATGAAAACTCTGAATATGCTATAGTCATATCTCAGATACAAGCAAGTTATCTGAATTTTAAATTTAGAAGGTTAATAAATAGATTTGTAATTTTTTGGAAGGCATCCACACAAAATTGGAATCCTCATTTTTGTAGTCTTGGCATCCTCCAAGGAGAGCAATGTAATTTATAGCCAGATATATTACCTTTAACACCATAAATTCCCTTCATTAACACTTCATTAGTAGGGTAGTCATGTTGATTTAAAAAATCAGGCCTCTCTTTATTATTAAATGTATACAAGCAAACACAAAATAATGCTAGTGTTTTTAAATGATAAAAGTAAATAAAGGGAATGTACATTTCCTAGACTAGCCTTGAGTGCTTTGGGCTATTTTTCTAAATAATAAGCCCTCAAAATATAATGGAAACACTGACAGACACTTAACTATTAGCTCTGGTAGGTACAGTCATAATTCACTTTATAATACAAATTGATATGTTGTCCAGAGGGTTCCCTGCATTGGTTTTATTGAGTGTCTTTTGAAAAGTTGTGGTTCTGGGATATGAAGCTGCAAAATGAAACTGAATGATTCTCTCTGGAATAGATTCTGAACTGGGCCCCTCAATTACAGTAGTGAAATTCTTAGGGCAGGCAACATGGAAATGACTTTTAAAAACTGGATATATAAAATAATAAACAGAATTAAAGAAAACAATGAAACAAAGTTTGTGTCATATTAAAAGTCTAATGTTTCTTCCAACAAGATGTATTTAAAAGCTGAACACACCAGAGATGAAAGAGTGCAGCTTTCTCTAATTTAAGTGGGGTTAGTTGTTAAGCAGGTTATGAGGACACTCTGTATTTGTACAATCATGCGATGGGCCAAAGTTCAGTCATCCCAGTGATCTTGCTGGCTAAAATTTCCTCCGTGTTTTATAATATAATGCAAATGACTTCACTCTGAGGTAGCCACTTGTCCAAATAACATTTAGAATTTTAATGACTTGTCCTAGAAAGGTTGTGCAGGGTCATATTTAATGGATCCTCTAAACAATGTAAAAAGATTTCTCTAAAAGTGTCACGCAGCTTATAATTTTAACGTAAAAAAAGTAACTGTCCACTCTTCCCACAACTGTTGCCTTTCCCAAATGCAGTGTTTGAGCTTTCTTTATTGAAAATGTTAAAATGTCACTCTCTTCTCTCTATCTAAATTTCCCCAATCTTGGTCTGAAGATTTCATGGGCAGAGTTTGATGTTCTGACAATTACAAAAATGCCACAGAATTCTGAAAATAACACAGGATCCTGAAAGACAAACTCAATTTTCAACAGGAAGTTAGGAGGCAAGAAATCTAGTGTCAGCTTTTTCAATGGAAGCTATATAACCTTGAGTTCATTATAACTTCTATGGACCTCCATTTGTTCTTCCTTAAAATGAAGGTCACAGCTACTTCCTGTGTCCTTTAATGTCTTTCCATGGCAACATTTAAGCCTGTTAATGAATTACTTAAATATTGAAGTCCACATTAAGCCTATGGAAAAGCATAACTGGCAAGATTTTCCTCTCAATTACTTGTGCTAATAGAGGCCAAAATGGCATGGATACTTTAAATTCACAGATAATCCCCAAACTTCAATTTAGTTAAGTGGTCCAACCTCCTTTCCTGCCAAACCATCTACTGGGGATTCAAACAATTAGCACAAACTGGCATGAGATTTATCCCTGTTATAAATCCTGCCTTCCCTTTTGGCTTGTCACCAGGATATTTCTATACATACATTTCCAAAAACAGAAAACAGGAATAACTATTGTATAACCTATCTGTTATGTTAAAATAGTCCAATGCTATTTTTTAAATAATTTATTAAGGGATTATTTTTTGTCAGGTTCTTCACAAATCATTTTACTTATATCTTGCAATCACCTTGTTGGGTAGTGTTTAAGCTTAAGGATACCATCAACAGGTACCATACACCGAGGGGTTTAAACGTTAGAAATATGTTGTCTCACAGTTCTCTGGAGGCTAGAAGTCTGACTTTAAGCTATCATAGTGCTGGTTCCTTCTTAGGACCGTGATGGAGAATGAGTTTCATGTCTCTCTCCTATCTTCTAGTGTGTTAGTTTTGGCAATTTTGATACGTTTGGGTTTGCAGATGTGGCGCTTTAATATATGACCATCTTCATATGATGGTTTCTTTTAGTCTTTTCACATAGTGTTACTCATAAGAATATTGAGGGACCTATTTTATTTCAATATGAGCTCATTTTAACTTATCTCAGTAAAGCACCTGAGTCTAAAATAATGTCACATTCAGAGATACTGGAGGCTAGAACCTCAAACACATTTTTGATGGGAAATGATTAAGTCATTTAACTAAGTTAGCTACGTGAACTAAGGTTACAATGTTGAATTGATTTTCCTAAGGTCATACAGTAAGGCAATGTGGAGTTAGAGTTAACATCCACATTTTATAACTTCATTTTTTGCATAGCAAATAACATTGATACTCAAAAAGAAAACGACATCCTAGTCTCCTAGGATCTAGAATATTGAATGTAGTATTTTTGGTAACCTCATGGTGTAGAGGATTCAGTTGCACTGATCAGCATCCAAATTTTATTGATGGCTCCAGGGCCAAATTTACACTTGTCAAAATTCTTAAGAAAGCTCTCCAAACCTGAGTAGGGACTAAGTGTGTGTGTGTGTGTGTATATATATATATATATATATATATATACACACACACATACAAATCTAATATTTTCATTAAAATTGAAATGTTAAATATTTACATAATGGTGAATTAGTGAACAGCATCTAGTAGTATTTTTGTGTTTGTTTCATTATATGTGTATGGGAGATATGTGTTTATATTTCATCCAAGCACTATGTCAGGAAAAGAAACCATGAACATTCTATAGTTATATGAAGAGTTTCATTGGAAGATCAAAATTCAGCAGTATCACTGTGCAGTTCTTTTTCCTGATTATGTTTTAATGTTCGTAAGTGATCAGTATTGTTGAAATGGACTGGCCTTCCTCTATTCTTCCTTAAACACCTCCTTATTTAGCATCCTACACAGAAATAGATAAGGCAGAAACAGGCTTTTGGAGTAAGCAGATGGGATTCAGGATGTAGGAGAGGGAATATATGGATGTAGAGATTGGGCTAACAGGGAAAATTTCTGTTAGAACCATGAGTCCGCTCAGTCTCCTCAAACAAATAATCTCTCCTTTCCAATAATTTAACAAATGACAACTCCAAGACATTATAGAAATGGTTAGGGATATTTTACGTTTTTCAAGATTTAATATTTTACTAAATAGGAAATTACTTATTTAATATGTGTGATTTTTTTAAAAAATACACAGATCTCTGTGGAACTTAAGGAAAAACATCTTTTCAGAACTCAGTGTGAATTTATAACCTTCGCCCTCTCTTTTTAAGAACTCTCTCTCATTAGTTTCAGCGAAACAGGGCAATCTTGACACAGGACTGTGTAAAAGGAAGGGAAAAGTAGATAGGAATGTATTTTCTCAGCAAAGAGATTTTCTAGTAGGGACATCTTTGTCTAATCTGGAGGGATTCTGTTTCCCTTTGTCTTGGTGCTCCATACTATGTATTTAATTTGATTATTTACAAACATATTTTTGGCTTGCTTCATAATTGAAGAAAAGCAAAAATGTTTTTCTGTGCTTGACTTTTATTTATGAGCATTTCAATAATAAACACATCTACTGCATATCTGAGACTGTATTTAAATGTCTAAATAATCATTACCTTTGATTGCACTTAGGATATGCATTGGGGAGATGAATAAAGAAATTGAAGTGGACAAAATGGCAAAAAACTTTGCAATTTATATTATTAATGGCTGATAAACTAGGGTAATGTTAAATAAAATGAATTTATATAAACCATACAGAGTTGATGTTTTACTAGTTATTACCAGTTGAAGTGTTTATTTCTAAAATTGCATTTCCTATGAAGTTTCGCAATAATAGTTTCATATACACTGGCTGACACATGAGCACCCTTTATCAATTGATAGAGTTAGTGAGGAGGGTTGCTGAGTGTTGTAACTGACTTTAGCTGAATCCAAATTTAAATGAATCTAACTATGTTTTCTCTCTTTTCTTAATGGGTGAAAAGGGATATAAGCGGAGTTACTAACCTGAGAGTTGTTTTAATAATTATACTCCTCACTTACGCCTTATGAGGTTTTGAAATGAGCTGTCAGACTTTTAATCTAAATTCCTTCCTGAGAACTTCTTTTCTCAAAAAAAAAAAAAAATTAGAACACACAAAGATGATTTATGATTAAAAAGACTTGCCTCCACTGACCCTGGGGTATGCACCCTCTGTGGATTCTATAATTATTGTCTTGTTATAGAGTCTTAAAGGTAATTTAAACCGTTAGACTATGATCAATCTGATAATAATAGCTATGTGATAATGCCATCTAGTATTTTATATATTCATGGCTACTAGAATTTAGGGGATCAATAAATAACAACCTGTTCTTCTTGTCTTGAACTTGGAATCAATTCAGAACTAAGAGTCAGGAAACTTACAAACGGAGGTCAAATAGTCAGTTTTATTAAAAGAGAATTGAAAAATGTGGTTTTGAATGTATAGACAAAAATGTTTAATACCCACCTCTGAATTAAACTTCCCAACTTAATCAGCACTTTAGCTGAACTATCAAAGGCATCTCCAGCATGGCCAAGTTCCAGAGAAATGCTTGTCTCTTCAGTGTGTGCTTCCACACCTGAGAAGTGACTCATAAGCACATACAATGTGTTGTGGAAAAAGGGCTTTTCTTTGGAGAATAGTAGGACACAGAGAAGCAAAGAATGCAGGAATAAGAATACAGGAAACTTATAGATGAATTGTATACAGACCTGATAGCAGTATTTTCATTTGTTGAACCAAAATCTTCTCAGTGTAGAGAATAAGAAGGAGGAATAGCTTCCCTTTGCTGGGCATCAAATTTTCTTTAGTTTGTGTGTCCCTGAAGGTTGCCATATTGCAGCAAAGCACTAAAGGAGAAGCAAGCACCCCTCCCCCTTTACTATTAACACTCCTGTGGTGCTGAACATTTTGCACTTGCAGTTATGGCTTTCTAGGCAGTGAAGGCAGCCATAGCCCACAGGTTGTGGGGGTCAGAAGACCAGGTCTACAACCCTGGTACAGATAGCTGAGTGATATCTTGTAAAGAGGATTCTACAGCTCTTTCAGGGAGGATTATTGGAAACTTCAAGTAAGGAGCAGCTGCGAATTGCCTGGGGCTACTGCTTTAAAAAAAAAAAATGAAGAAAAAAGCCTTGAATATCTTTCTGCTCCTTGCTAGAGCTTCTATCTTCATATGGAGGGCTTGTTGTATATTTCTCCCCACTGGAGGCTGCTGCCCAGTGGTAGGACTGAGACAATATCCCAGAGGGTATTGAGCATTGTGCTTTTCTTTGACATGCTTCTGAGGACTCTGAAAGATCATAACTTTCTCTCACCAGTGGCCTCTGCTGCGACTGTTGCCTCCTCACACTCCTGGGTTTCATTCCACGTGACTCCTATTTATAGCTGTAACTGGTGGAAGCCTCCATGTTTTCCATCCCAACTCTACACTCAGGTGCCTCAGTGAAGGGTTGGTTCTAGAAATCCAATCTTTCTGACTGGTGCAGAAATTACACATGGATAGAAGACCTAGCATTCTAAGTCAACCTCCTAATCCTATTCTCTAAGATCTGATGCCTTAATACAAGATAGTTACATCAGGGCAAGGAGGAGAAGTCATTTAACCTAAACTATAGAAATAAACAGAAAGTAACAAACAGAATGAACAAAACAGAGATGTATCCCTGAATTATGGTCTAAGACTTAGTCTCAGGGAAAATCCAAATACAAAAGAATTAAGTAAACAAGCAAACTACATGAGGATTGTTAAAGCAACTTCTTTAATGATATCACTAATATAAGGTGAACATTGGAGGTAAAAACCTGAACTGCAACAAAGAAAAAATATGAGACAATTTCAAACAGAATATATAGATCTAAAACACAATAGTTGAGCTATTGAAAATGAGAGGGATTCAACAGTAGGCTGAAAAAGTCAAAGATTGAGTAAGTGATCTGATATAAGATAGTGTAATACACCAAAGTAGACCAACAAAGAGGGGAAAAAATAATTAAAAGAAATTAAAACTTAAGGAATAGGATTAAAAGGAATAACCTCTGAAATTATAGGGAGTCCCAGAAGGAGATGACTGTTAAAAAAGTAGAGACTTTATTTGAAGAAATAAGGCCTGGTGGCTTAGTGTTTAAGTTTGTGCCTTCTAATGGGCATAGTACACATACTTTCCAAGAACCTGGGTTGTGACCTAGGGACAGGTATAACAACCAAGATGGGCAGCTAAACTAAATAAAGTCTACTTCCTCCTCTCTCTCCCTGTCTGCATACTCACCTTCACTCAAGCCTGCAACTTTCCTTAAAAAAAAATAAATAATAACTAAGAATTTCCCTAACAAGAATGAGTAAACAGGTACCACATTCAGGAAGCTCGGAAAGTTCCAAACAAATAGACAGCAACAACAACAAATTCCAGATAGGCATACACCAAGAGGCATTGTGATTAAAATGACAAAAAGCAAAGAGAGAGAATCTAAAAAACAGTTACATACAAGGGAATTTTCATTAGATTATCTTCAGATTCCTCAGCAGAAACTTTAAGGCAAAAAGGAAGTGGCATGATATATTCCAAGTGTCGAAGGAAATTATTACCAACCAAGAATACTTTACCTTGGGAGGTTATCACTTAGAATTGAAGTGATAAAGAGCTTCACAGATTAAAAACAAGTTAAAGGATTACATGACACCTTACAAGAAATGCTAGAAGAATTTATATAAAATGAAAATAAATCACACTTAGAATCAGCTACACATAAAAAAGTGGGAGGAGAGTAAAAATGTGAGCTATTAAAATAAGCTTGAAACTCAGTTTCATGTTAAAACCAGTTATAAGTCTAAAAATGTTTAGGTAAATTACAGATTAACCTTAAAACATAAATCCATTTAAAAGAAATAAAATGAAAATCAAAGCCAAAGAACCCACCAAGTTCTCAAGCAAAAGAGACGAGAGTAAGAGAATAAGAAAAGCAAAAGTAAGTGACAATATGCCACAGTATCCAAATAACAAATAGAAAGGTGGCAGTGGCAGTTATATATCAATAATTAACAACACAAAGAAAATCTACTTTCTGCTGCACAAGGAAGTACATTTATGTTCTAAACACAAACACTGGCTCAAAGTCAGATTGGAAAAAATCCTACAAATGGTGACCTTGAAAAAACAGGATTGCCATAATTACATGAGATAATATAGATTTTCAACTAAGAAAGGTAGAAAGAAAATGATGGACATTATAATGAATAAAGATCATTTCATTAAGAATTCATAAGGCATGATATAAATGAGGGAGGATCAAAATACATTAAACAATTATAACTAGAACCTAAAGAGAGATATTTCCAGGAATACAATAATAGGAAAATTCAATACCCCATAAAGAACAATGGACAGATCAACTAGACAGAAAATTAACAGGAAATAACAACCTTAAAAGTCAAATTAGAACCACTGGGTCTAGTAGACTTTTGCAGAACACCCTATCCAAAAACTTCAGGTTGCACACTTTTCTCAAATGATCATATAAAATGCTCAAGAATAGACCATATTTTGGGAAACAAAGCTTATGTCAACAAATTTACAAAGATTGAAATCATACCAAATATTCCCTCTGTTCACAATAATGTAAACTAGAAATCAGTGGCTAAAAGAAAACTGGCAGATTCCAAAATATTTGTAGGCTAAGCAATTTATTTATGACTATTTGATAAAAGATAACATTGGAGGAAAATAAAATATATTTGGAGACAAAGGAGAATGAAGACAGGAGTTATCAGAACTTACAGGATGCATCAAAAGCTGTACTAAGAGGGAAGCTTATGGCAATTCAGCTCTGCCTCAAGAAATAAGAACATTTCAAATAATCTAATCTTAGATCAACTTAGAAAAGAACAACTGAAGCCAATAGAAAAAGTGAAATAGCAATTTGAGCAAAACATCAATGAATTCAAGATAAAAAAGATAATTTAAAGAATCAATGAACCTAAAGTTAATTCTTTGGAAAGACAAATAAGATTAATTAATATGACTAATTTTGACTAGATTCATTAAGAGAAAAAGAAATTTCTAATAATTAGAATCATAAATAAGTTAAATGAATATTTCAGAATTACAAAGTATCATGCAAACTTGTCATGAACAGTGACATGCCAATAAATTGAACAACAACTAGAATGAAAAAATTCTTGGAACCGTATGATCTACAAAAACTGAATCAAGAAAATTGAAGAACTAATCAAAAGTTCTCCCTCCCTGCCAAAAAAGCCCAGAACCAGAAGGCTTTACCTAGTGAGTTTTATCAAAATTCAGAGAATTAATACCTACTCTTTTCAAACTATTCCAAAAACTTGAAGAACAGAATACTTCCAAACATTTAGTATTAAGCAAGCATTCAATTAAACCAAAAATAGGAACGTTACAAAACAAGAAAACTGTAAACAGAAATCCTTATCCTTGATCAACATAGGTGCAAATACTGTCAACAAAATATTAGCAAACAGTTCATCAATATATAAAAAGTATCATCCATCACGACCATGTAGAATTTATTCCTGGATGCAAGTATGGTTTAGCTATGTAAATCTGCTAATATAATGCATGACATAAATTTAAAAAAGGAATATTATGACAGATCATAGCAACAGATATAGAGAAACCACTTTTTGATAAATCTATACCCAACATCATATTCAATAATGAAAAGCTGAAAGTATTTCCTCTAAGATTAGGAACATAACCAGGGTAGTTGATATTCAAGATAGCAGTCCAACTCAAAATAATTAGGTGAGGAGAAGAAATAAAAGGAATCCAAACTGGAAAAGAAGCAAAATAATTATATTTGCAGATGATAGTATATATGTATAAAACCCAAAATATTCCATAAAATACTATTAAAATTAATAAATGAATGCATTAACATGTCAGGTTAGTATGCAAAAAAACACTTGCAGTTTTATATGCAAACAATGAGACAGAAGAAACAATTAAGGAAAAATACCATTTACAATAGAAACAGAAAATATGTAATAAGATTAAGACTAAGTTTGACTAATATCAGAATACAAGTTTAATTCAGCACAAATGATCAAGACCGATACTATGTAGGGAAGCTTTTTTCTGTTTTATAAGCTACAATATAATTTAACATGTTAATCTTTGATAAGGGGAACACTATCTTAAAAGGAGATGTCTGTTCAGACTTCTTTGTGGTAATATTGCTGAAAATTTTAATGAGATTTATTCCCATATTACATGTATAATACAACGTTTCATTTGTTAGTTTTTATTAGACCACATAAAGTAAGAGAATTGCGTAATGATTAAGGACACACACTGGAATTCCAATGCTGAGCCTCAAACCTGGTTCTGTCTAGCTGTGTGAACAGGAGCTGATGGTTCAACAACTCTATTCTACATTATCTAAAATGGACATGACAATAATAATGCATACCACCCTCAATTGTTATTTGGAGTACCAAATGAGACTGTGTGTATAGTAGAGTGGAACCTGGCACATAGTCGGACTTACATAAGTGTCAAACAAAAATGCAATCTTTTCTTTACTGAAATTTACATTATTTGAGTACTCATTCAAAATCTAGTTCTTGAAATCACTCTCAAAAAACTAGTGATAGCCTCTTGAAGCCTGACACAATGGATCACCTTTCATATTTTAAGCTTATTATGATCCAAAACAACCTAATTCTCAGATTTAAGCATGGCAAAATAATAGCACTAAAAAAAGATTTTTCATATCTCAAGATTGGTCTGCAATCTTTCTAAATATTTTTTAATCTACCATGAGCACAGAAATAACACAAGTAGAACTGGTTCTGTTTACCATGCTATTATTGAAAACAGGAAAAAAAAATTATCTCCTCAGGAATCACTCAAGAAACCTGTAGGTTAATGTTGTGAATGTAGTGTTATTAGAACCAACTTTTCATGCTTCATCACCTGTTATCTGAATCACCATGACACCAACAAACGGAAAATGTTTGTGTCACATTTAGGTATCTATGAATCACTTTGTACAGCACGTCTATAGGACTAGCTGTGAACCCCAAGACCTTCAGTAATTTTTCTCCATGTACCTAGTTAATCCAAAGCCCATGTTTTCACTTTATTACATAGAATTTTTAAACCCATTTTTAAAAAACTGCTTCACAGGAAGATTAGAAAATAGGTACTTGTCTCCAAAAATATGTTGGCAATTAAAAATATAAAACAAATGAATATATAATGAGATTTTTCTGTATGAGTTTTTATATGGTAGTGTTTCAAGCAGAATATAAGGAGACAGCCCCAGGGGACATCCACTCCAGAGATAAAAATATGAGACTTTAAGACACCTGAATGTGCTATGTTAGATATGCTGGAGAATATCAGCAAAATAGCAGAAATATGAAAACACTAACAGGCGATTTCACTGTAGATGTCACTAAATTTTTAAAAGATTGATTATAGCCTCTTCACCAAATGAAACTAAAGGCAGTGTGTTGGTCAGGTAAAGCACTACAGTGGTTGGTAAGAAGAAAACAACCAGGTAAGATGAGGATTTAAAAGTGTTAGAATCAGAGGCTTAGGTCCTAAAAATGGTATTCAGGCTTAGAACTTAAATAACCAAGCATCAGTTATTTGAAAGATTATAACACTTTTTCTTAATAAACTCAGAAAAGGGATCTTGCTATGAAACGTTTCTATCATGTTCCACCCATCTGTTTAGAGTTAAAGTAATATTTTAACAATTGTTAACTATAGGAGAGAATTTTGGATATGTTATCTTTCTTTTATGGTACTGTGGTTAAAGTTGGGATTTTGATCAGCCAATATCCTGAAGTATAAAGATAATACTCTTATGAATAAGCATCAGTGATATCCTGAGTTCCAAAAACTGTTAAATCTAAAAGAAATTGGTTCAACACATTTATTTAGTACCTTCTAAGTGATAAATTCTAGATTCTAGGTATACTTTTGTAGTAATACATATAAAAAACAAAGGAATGCAGCTGAGCTTATAGCCAGATACTAAAACTGACTGCAAATAGCTTGTGAGATTCATGTGAAATCTACTCATAGAATAAAAGTTTTTACTTCTTCACTGGTCATTTAATCTTTAAGATTGTTCAAGATCAGGGGAAGAACTTAGGATATTACTGTAACTGTTCCCTCTGAACAAAAGAAATAGACAAATAAGGTCTCTGTTAGAGAATGTATATCTATATAATAGTAACTCAGGCATGTTCATATAATTATTTCCTGTAAATAATTTAGGGTTCTAAGTACAAACCATACAGAAGTTACCATATCTCATAATTGTTTGTGTATTTCAGTTTTCATTAATTAATGCAAATAATTTAAAAACAAAAATTGAATTTTAATTGTATGAGTTTCTCTGGCAACTAATAAGCTTTTAATGCACAATTTCTAGCTGAGTAAATGGATGAACTATAGATATGCTGGAGCATGAAATAAGATACAAAAGAACTAGGAATTTTAGTTCCTAGATTCTTAGACCGTTAAGGTCTTGAGCTTGAGTCTTCCCCGTGGACATGAAGAATCCTGCACCCATTTAGCAACAATGATCTTTGAAAGGAAACAGCACCTCTACAAAGATAAAGGACATGTAGCTTCATAAAAAAGTAGAAAATGCTGATATATCTTGATGCCCTACCACCCTCTTCAGATAACCCATGATACCCCTGTATCATTGTTACAGCTCTCTCTACTGATAAAGCCAAGTGTGTGCTCTTTTAGAAGTAGTGAAGGCAGCTTTATTTCTCATGGGCCCAGATATAGTCTGAGTGACCAAGCAAATTTGGGGTACACTTTTATGGAGTGAGGGTGAGTGGGAGGTGTAAATTAGAATAGGAATTACAAATGGAACCCAAGTTAGTCATTTGTGAATTCCTCACAAGGGCAACACACAGGATTCACATAATTGCAAAAATGCACATAGGGCTGCATTTTTAGGTGATAAAGAAAAGTCCTTTTATCTGGCCAGTAACTTCCAGCCAGCCCAGATCTCAAGGCATCTGATGGCTTGGTGGCCTTCACAGCTTGCCCATGGTGGCTAGAAACTGGGGATGCAGCTTTCTTCTTCTACATCATGAGAGTTCAGTGATAAAGACAATCTTCCTAGAGCTGAAAATCTTGTCTTTCTGTGGGTGACTCCACACATAGGAAATGATTTTTTGTCTTAAACAAAACACCTCAATGTTGGTTAGAAAAAGTCAGTGACCTGACTATGGACTAGATTCACAATTCATCTCTCTTCTATCTTGTTCATGCCTATGGCTCAAGAAAACTTCTTCATTCCCTGCTGCAACTCCAAGTCCATTTGCTTGACCCACAGGCATCAATACAGGGCTGGCTCTAAACTTCAATAACTCTGAGGAATACTGATACCAAAAACTTCAGAAAATCCAGCAATCCAAACCAACATTCAGGCTTAACTGTGCAACGTATTACTCTAATGCAAAGTCTTTACATATGAGAAGTCTCACATAGAAATAAAAACAGAATGATAAACATAATGGACACAGAAAATCTATGCAAAATTATTGACCAGTACAGAATCACAGGGGAAGATTAAATTAAGCAGAGTTAAGTAAATTTCCTGAAAATGTTTAAATCAATGTTTTAGTTGATACTCACTGAAATTAGAAGAACAATGAGGAATGAAAAGATAAATACAACAAATATAGAGAAAATATGAGACAATTCCAAACAGCATCCATATAGCTAAAGAACATAATTGCTGAGGTAAAGAACAAAATAGAAGACATCAGCAGTAGGATGGAAGAAGCAAATGAATGAATCAGTGAGCTATAAGATAGGACAATGAAATGCACCTAAGTAGACTAGCGGAAAGAGAAAAAAAGAAAGGAAATAAAAACAGCCTGTGAGACTTACAGCATAAAACCACATAAAGAACATTAACATGATAAGGGTCCCAGATGGAGAAGAGAGAAAGAAGGGGGGAAGAAATCATATAGAAGAAATAAAGCTGTGGATTTCCCTAACCTGAGGAAGGAAATAGACTCTCAGATCAAGGAAGCTCAAAGAGTTGTAGCAAAAGAAAAAAAAAAAAAAAAAAAAAAAAAAAAAAAAAAAAAAAAAAAAAAAAAAAAAAAAAAAAAAAAAAAAAAATGAAAACAGACATACCAATATACATAGTCATTAAAATGACAAAACACAAGATACAGAAAATCTTAAAAGCATCTAGAGAAAAAAAATTACAAACGAAGGAACCCTTTAAGACTATTGGTGGATTTCTCAGCAGAAACATTACAGGTCAGAGGAGAATAGCATAATATAATCAAGTATAATTCAAGCATGTAATTCAAGCATAATATATTCAATATATTCAAACATTTCCAACCATGGACACTATATCCTGCTAGATTAAACTAGAATTAAAGGAATGATAAAGAGCTTTATAGATAAACAAATGTTAAGGGAATTTGTCACCATCCAATAATCATTTTTAAAAATACTAGAGGAATATTTATAAAACAAAGGTAAATCCCACCTGAAAGAAGCAAGACATCAATAACAAATGTAGGTAGAAATTCTGTAATAATATAGACTGTTAGAATGAGGTTAACACTAATTTGCTTACAAGTAAAAACAGGTTAAAAGGATAGAAAAATTTATATAAACTCGAGTAACCTCAAAACATAAATTCATAAAAATACCAAAGAGGGAAATGAAAACCAAATGTGTCATAAATGTTTTCAAAGCACCTCAGCAGAGAATGATAGAAGAACAAAGGTACTATCTGCAACAATACTCAGAAAACAAAATGTCAATGAAAAGTTACATATAAATAATCACCCTAAATGTTAATGGATAGATTACTAATCAAAAGACATGGAGTGGTCAAATGGATTTAAAGAAAATAACTCAACTTTTAATTACATGAAGGAAACTCATCAAAATTCAAAAGGTAAACATAGACTCAAAGTTAAATGTTGGAAGACAATTCTACAACCAAATAATAACCTAAAAAATCAGGAATAGCCATGCTTTTATCAGATAAAATAGACTTCCAAATAAAGACAATAACAAAAGGCAGGGGTGATCATTACATAGTGAATAAGTGGCCAACTTAGCAAGAAAGCATAACTCTTGTTAACTTATATGTATCAAAAAGGGTAATTATCAAAATACACAAATCAGTTATAAACAGAATTAAAGAGAGATACTGACAGAAATGAAATAATAAAAAGCCTTAAATGACCAATTAGAACAGATGTATTTAATAGATATTAACAGAAAATTTCACCCAGCAACTCCAAATTCATATTTTTCTCAAATACTCACAGAGCATTCTCAAGAATAGACCATATGTTGGAAACAAAACATGTCTGAAAAAAATTTTAAAAGGTTGAAATTGTAGCATACATCTTCTCCAATCACAATGGCATAAAACTAGAAATCAGCCACAAAAAGTAAGCTAAAAAAAAAATAAATAAAGGCTAGAAAACATGTTCTGAATGACTTTTGGGTAAAATTTTAAATTGAATAAGAATTAAAAGTACTTGCAGACAAAAGAAAATGAAGTCACAAACTACCATAACTTATAGAATGCCATACAATGCTTTTTTTCTTTTAAAGGAAAGGTGCAGGCAGGGGGAGAGGGGAAGAAGCAGAATTTTATTTCCATTTTAGTTTACACTGGTTACCTTCACTCCAGACCCTGGAACTCAAACCGATGGGCATGTGGCCTATGTCCTTCCATGGCAATTGACCTAACCACTGCTCTATCAGTGCGCACCCAGAAACCATACTAAGAAGGAAGTTTATAGCAGTCCAGGCCTACTTCAAGAAATAAGAAAAAAGTTGCAATAATCTAACCCTATACCTAAAGCAACTAGAAAATGAAGAACAATTGATGCTAAAAGTCAGTATAAGGAATGTAACTATACAAATGTGAGCATAGGAAATGAAATAAAAGTTAACAACTCAATTCAGAAGATCAATGATACTGAAACTTTTTTAAAAAAGAAACAAAATTGACTAATCTTTGTCTGGGCTCACTGAAGAAAAATGAGAGAAAACTCTTATGGCTAGAATCATAAATGAAAGGAGTGAAGTTGCAGTGGGTTCCATAGAAATACATCAAGAGAAAGAAAGCTTTGTAAGAGACTACTGCGAATAGTCAGCTAAATGCCAATAAATTGGACAATCTAGAAGCCATGGACCTATTTTTCTTAAAGTACGGCCTACCAAGAATGATGAAAAAATGGGAAACCTGACCAGCCCTATCTCAATCAGTGATATTGAAGACATAATTAAGATTCCAAAAAATAAAACCTTGGACCAGATGGCTTTACTAGTGAGTTTTACCATCATCAGAGTAGAATTGATTCTCATTCTTCCCAAAGTCATTCAGAAAATTAGGAGAGCAGGGAATACTTCCAAATACTTTCTATAAGGCTAACATTACAATGATACTCAAACCAGGCAAGGACATCACAAGGAAGAAAATTATAGCCCAGTAACTCTAATGAACATAGATGCAATAATACTCGACAATGTATTTGGAAACCAAATCCAAGAATACATCAGAAAGATTGTCCACCACAACAAAGTGGAATTTAACCTGGGGTTACAAGACTGTTTCAACATATACAAATCTATTAATGTAATATGCCTTATCAATAAAACCAATGAAAAATCATATGCTCATATTAATAGATGCAGAGAAAGATTAAGCACCCATTTATAATTTTAAAAATCTACATAAAATTAGGTGGAAGGATATATTTTAACATAGTAAGGGCCATATCTGATAAACCCAGAGCCAACATCATTGGTGAAAAACTGAAAGTGTTTCCTTTAAGATCAGGCACTTTACAAGGTTGTCCAATCTCATCATTGCTGTTTAACATAGTACTGGAAGTCTTAGCCAGAGCAATTAGGTAAAAATAACAAATTAAATTAATCCAAATTTGAAAAGAAGTAGTGAACTATCACTATTTGCAGATAACATGACAATATACATAGAAAAGCCTAAAGACTCTAATAAAACTACTAGAATGAAATGATTATGTAAAATATTAGGCTACAAATTAACATGAAAATTACATGCAAATGCAATAGAAGGAAATGAAGAAGGCCATCTCATTTATAATTAGATTTAAAATAATTAAAAACTTTGGATTTAAATTTAATGAATTTGCCATCTACACTCACTGACAGTTTTCAAAGAAATATTTTTTATTTGTATGGAATCTGAAAGAGCCCAAATGACCAAAACAATTTTAAGGAAAAGAGTAGAAGTGTACATATCAAACACAAAAATTCTGAAATATACTACAAAGTGATAGTGATTAAAACTGTATGGCACTGACATAAAAATAGTGACACAGTTCATTGGAATAGAATTGAATCACCAGAAATAGACTCATATACATATATATGTGTGTGTATATACATATATATACACATACACATATGTGTGTCAGTTACTTTATGACAAAGGAGCCAAGAGAATATGATGGAGAGAACAAAGTCTGTTCCATAAACGGTGTTGGGAAAACTGGACAATCACATTCAAAAATATCAATCTAGTTAATTCCCTGATACCATACATAAAGCTTTATTCAAAATGGATAAGAGACTTGGATGTAAGGCGAGGAACTACTAAATACATAGAAAAATATTAGGCACTATTTTTCTGACAAGGCCTTAGGGAGGTCTTTAAATTTCACTTGTCACAAAGCAAATAAAAACAAAATAAATAAATGAAACTGTGTCAAAGTATAAAGCTTCTGTACAACAAATGATCAGCAAACTGAAAAGAGGTCCTACTGAATGGAATAAGACCTCTGTGCATCATGTATCTGACAAGAGGTTAATATACACATATATAAAACTCAAGAACAGAAAACAAACAACCCAGTCAAAAAATGGGCAGCAGAACTGACTAGATATTTTGCCAAAGAAGACATACATATGGCTAATAAATATATGAAAAGATGTTCTTCCTGCTGTTATTAAAGAATTATAAATCAAAACATCAATAAGCTATAACTTCAAACCTGTAAGAATGACTATTATTCAAAAAATGAAACAACAAATATTGACGAGGATGTGGAGAAAAGGGATACTATTGTTGGTAGTATATATTGGTGCAAACATTATAGATAGCCATATGGATATTACTGTCAATCCCACTCTTCATTTTTGCAGGAATATTTGACCATTCAGATGAATCCTAGAATACATGTTTAATGATTGAAGTTTTGTTGTTGTTGTTTATTTAAGATTGGGGCACAGAGCAATAAGACTTGTGGTGTGGCATGACATGTGTCAAGTTTTAATCTCTTCTTCCTATTGAAGTAAAAGATTACAGCTTTGGAAAGGGAAGTGAATATGGACTATGAGCAGCTTTCTTATCACAATTCAATAAGGACTAGCTATTAAGGACCCCTGTTACAGATAAGGAAACTGAGGGTTAGACCAATTATCTAAATTAATAAAGCCAGGGAGTCAGAAAAGAAACTCTGACCTTTTGGCTCCAGGGCTCTTAACCTTAAAACGTATCTACCTCCTGGTGAAATACACTTTTAGCAGGTGAATGTTCACTTAGATGAAATAGCTTTATTTAATTTTGCTTCACTTTTTATCAGTTATATGCATATGTTCAGTTAATAAACACCTTCTGAAGATCTTTTGAGTATGATGTTCAGAGAGGATGGGAAGGTAAAGATATGTGGGAACAGAGTGTTCCAACTGAAGGGAGAGAGAAAAGTATTTAAATAAAAGTATAAAAACAGACACCATTTATAGTAATTCGAATGACACACACAAAGGAATTATTAATGTTCAATCATTATCAGGAAGATACCTAAGAAAGATATCATTAACAGAATTTTTGGCATCTCTATGCCAACATTATGTAAGTGTATATATATATGTGTGTGTGTGTGTGTGTGTGTGTGTGTGTGTGTGTGTATTCATACATACATACATACACATATGCATATATAATATAAAAAAGAAAATTGAAATATTAGCAAAAATGTTATATTCAATTCCTCCAGTACCAGTGAACATTGTTTGAAGTTCATACCTTGATCAAAATAAGATAGTATAAGTGAAAGGAATTGATGTTCATAAGGCACACCTCTAGACACAATCCCAAACATCTAAATTATAAAAGCACTGTATTGCATATTTATGTGAGAAGAAAAGGAGAAACAGGAACAATGCCCTTATAAAACTGCTAGGATTTTAACAGCTGTCTCAGAAAACAGTTGAGACTCTTTAATGACTTAAATTTTTAATATAGCTTACACATTGAATAGCCACAAGGCTCATTCAGAAGCAAGTTAGAGTCAGTAGATATAACAGCCCCATCCTGTTTCAGCAGATGTGGAGTCCTGTATCCTGTTTTAAGAGAGACCCTCTACAGACTCCGAAATCAATGCCAGGATATGTTTAACCTCACCCTGTGCCCTCATTGTCTCTGCTAAAACTTCCCATTCCCATCATTGAAACTCCCCATCCCTACTCTCATCCCCATTCTGTTTCTCAAAGAAAAACAATTCTCTGACAGCTGTCATTTACCCTATAAAAATGTACTAAGACCTGAGTCCACTGGAATGCTCACCAGGCAGTGAACTTTCCAAACCTGCACATGGGACAATAAAGTCGTTCCTCAGAGTGTATCAGCTCCCTTGTCTGGATCTCTTTCACTGTAGGTCTCTCACACATAAACATGTTTTTTAATGCTGAGAGATATCTTTCGTAACCATCACTATACTCAAAACTTGATTCAGTCTGTTTCTTCCCTTTATCATAATTCATTAAGAAAAACAGGTCCAATTTATCTATCTTTAAGTATACCATTTATCATTTAAAGTGTTAATCTTATGATATCATCATTCTGCTTACATGTTTCTTACTGAAGATAGTAGTGAATGCCAGATTTCTATTTTCATCACTTTGGAACACTTTAAAGAACATTTTGTATGGTTGACACTCCATGTTCTTGGCTTCCATGACATGTATTCTATCTACATCTTTTAGCTTTTTTTCAGATAATTTTGTTTATTATAGTGTTGCTGCCTATTCCAGAAATGTTGATGTTCCCATAAACCTCCCTTATTGGTTTTCTGCCAGGATTCGCTCCCAGGAACAGAGGCTAGGAGGGATATGCTACCAGAGATTGAGAAACTCAGAGTGGAAGATAGAAAAAGCGGGGTCAGAGAGCCAATAGTCTTGTGGACCGAAAGCCCTGAATATTCTATGCTTCACCTATTAAGTTCATATAAGAATGGCTTTAAGCAGCTTACACAACTTTATCTTTACATTAGATTTGCTTATGCAGCCTTTTGTTTTCTAACTACATAACTGTATCTATCTTGTTTTAGGGAGTGAACTATTAGGAGAACACTGCCCCAGTGCTTTCCCACAGTGATCCAGACCTGGTGTCCTTGATGTTCTGCCAATTCCCTCTTCATCCTTGCTCTACTCTCCTCGTTCTGCTAACTCCCACTTTGTCCTTGCTCTTCTTTCTTCCCCCAATAGTTATCACTTTTATATCCTGCTTTTCTCCTATACTTTATCACTAAAACACTGTTAAATCTCAAATTTAATTTCCACTTATAATTTTCTCCTAAATTCCAGTTCTACATATCAAGTTGGCTACTACAGCTGCCCACCTAGAAAGGCTACAGAATTCTAATACTCTGTCCATAAGAATTTTTATATCTATGACTCTTTACTTCTTTTCAGATGACTTCATTTTAGGTAAGGGCATCATCAGGGAACTCAAAATCTTCTCTTCCTTATTGCCAAATTGCTAAATATAAATTTCTTGCCATCATCAAGACATTCAAATTTGTTCTCAAATTTTGTTGTCAAATATTGGCCATATGTTTTTTCACTACACACTTCAGATTCCAGATTCAGAAATTATCGCCACCACTATTGTTGTATACACAATGTTTCCTGTGTGGAACATGTGTTCACCTAAGTTAAGTTCACCAGTATTTCATTTTTTCCTTAACTATACAATTGATATCCATTACCCATTTTACCCCACTTCCCCTTCTCTTACTGCAATCACTGATTTGCTTTTTTTTTTGTCTAAAGTCTGTTAATCAATTTAGTTCACTTAATTCATGTTTCCTTGATATCTCCATAAACTACATGTGAGTGATAGCATATGATGTCTTTCTCCTTCTGACTTATCTCATGAATCATAATTCCCTCCAGGTACAATATTTCATCTTTTTTCATACCTAAGTAAAATTTCACTGTGCATATATAAAAATACCACATCTTCTTTACCACTCATCTGTTGATGGGCACTTAATGTTGTGTCTACCTCTTGGATATTGTAAATAATCCTGCAATGAACTTGGGTTGCATATGTCTCTGCAAAGTAGTAGTGTTGTGTTTTTAGGGTAAATGCCTAGAGTAAGAATACATGGATCATATGGGATTTCCATTCTAAATTTTTTGAGAAATCTCTATATTGCTCTCCATAATACTTGCACCAATTTGCATTCCTATCAACAGTGTTTTAAGAGTTCCCTTTTCTCCACATCCTCTCCAACAGATGTTTTCAGTCATTTTGGTAGTGGTCATTCGCATTGATATGAGGTGGTATCTCCATGTTTTGATCTCATTTCTCTAATGACAGGAGATATAGAGCATCTTCTCATATGTCTGTTAACCATCTGTAAGTGTTCTTTACAGAAGTGTCTATTAACATCATCAGGACATTTTAATTGGCTAACTAGTTCTAGTTTTTTGTTAACTGAGTTTTTATATATATTTGGATATTAACTTTATTTAGATATGTATGTTTGAATGTCTTCTCCCAATCCATGAAGGTCTTTGTTTTGATGAAAGTTTCTTCCACTGTGCAGAGCCTTTTAGTTTGATAGAATCCCGTTGGGTTTTTTTTTTTTGGATTTTACTTCCATTGCTATTGAAGTCGAGTTCCCAGAAACATTGCTTAGGTCAATATCCATTAGTGTTTTGCCTATGTTTTCTTCTCTGTATTTTATGGTCTCTTGTCTCACATCTAAATTTTTAATCTACTTTGAATTATTGTTTATGTTTGCGGTTAGGTGGTGATCTAGTTTGTACCCTTTCCACAGGATTATCTGGTTTTCTCAATATCATTTATTGAAGAGACTCTCCTTGCCCCATTGTAAGCCTTTAGTTCCTTTGTAGAAGATGACACAAAGAAATTCAAAGATAAACCAAGTTCATGAGTTGGAAGAATTAATATAGTTAAAATGGCCATTTTACCTAAAGCAGCTTACAGACTTAATGATTTTCATTCCCATCAAAATCCCAAAGACATTCTCTACAGAAATGTAACAAAACATCATAAAATTTATATGGAACTACAGGAGACCCCTGAGAGCAAAGACAATTCTGAAGGAAAAGAACAAAGAAATGGAAGTATCACGTTACCCAATTTCAAACTCTACTACAAGTAATAGTAATCAAGTCAGCATGGTAATGGAATATAAACAGACATACAGATCAATAGAATGAAAGAGATATCCTGGAAATAAACCCACACATATATGGACAATCTTTGATAAAAGGACATTTAGCACACAAACAGAAGAGGAGAACTAATGAAAGCAAGAGGTAACATAAGAAAAAAATTTTATTGTATATTTAATATATTAAACATACATTATAGAGGATCAACAAAACCAAAATTGGTTCCTTGAATAAACTTGTAGCAATTATAGATACTGTTACAATTGACTGAGTTTGAAAAAGAAAACAAGAGGTCAAGAATAATTTACTTTACGTTATACCTAATAATAGGAATGAAAAGTGAAATCTTCAGTTATCCTGAAAACATGAAAAAAGGGTGAGAGATTATTACAAACCATTTTTTAAATTGAAAATTTGAATAAAATAAATCTATAAAAGTAAAACTAACACAGCAATATATAGTCAATATGCCATGCATAGTTATTATCAATATTAATATTATAATTGATAATAGCAATATTATCAAATGAATTTCTAAAATCTCTGTATGTGTATCTTTGTTATCTCAGGTTGTTTGTATTTTTATTTTAACCTTTAGTTTGCTATAACCCAGAAGTAATCAGGTGGATTCCAACTGTGTGTGCCTACCTATCCACACACTGCAACAGAAAAAGCTGTGACTTCTCTCTGTTAGTCATGTTCTTATTCTTTACCTGAGTGACAATTACATGAGCACTTGGTGTTAATTTACAGAGCTATATACATTTATATTTTTGCAAATTTTGTGTGTTTTATAACTCACTACAAAGAAAATATGAAAAAAATAGATGCCAGACATATTCTATGATTCTCATGAGCAGAATTGAGATCCAGGATACAGGTTGTCAGGAGAGAGACCATTCACTTTAGGCCAAAAGCCAATCTAGGGAATTCAGAGTGCTTTCTAATACAACAAAATTTGTTACTTACTCTTCACACGTGAACTGCTAGTCTTCTCAAGTGAATCTAGGCCCTAGAGAAGGAATTTTAATAGATTCATTTCAGGTGATTTGTTATCAATTAAGTGGTCCAGAATTATGGAGATTATGCTGACTAGGGAAGCTAATTTAAATTTTCTCACAATAAGTGAAGAATATTTATGACAGCATGAAGATTTTTGCAAAAAATGTATTTCTGACAATGAGATGCGGATAGAGGCACACAAAACCATAAATACAGTGTTGACTTAATTTTCTATTTTCCATACTTTTTCAAAGAAAGATCTGTGTTTTAATACCAATACAGTATATAATTCAGACTTAATTCCCTAGGCAAGAGGAAAAGGTGATCATCAAATGTTTAAAAAAAAAAAACTTTTATTTTAAAATAATAATAGAAGTTCAATATTGCTGCTCAAACACTAGGGTAAGAATAGTTATTTACGAAAGGCCTCATAATGTTTGCCATTGCCTTTACACAAGACAACATTTATAAAACCTCTGTGTCTCTTGGTAGGTGCCCTCTTCTCAGAGGGCTTTGTGCTGTTCAGTTATTGCCTTTCACTTGAACTTAAACACCTTTAAAAATTGAGGCTGCATTTTTATGTAATTGAAATCTAAAATCCTTTTATTTATTGTTATTATAGTATCTGCAATGGATATACTTTATAAATATGAATCAGAGTCAAAGCTAATTGTCATCTGGTAGCCAGCAAAGGTAGAAAAAGAGAAAAATTTGAAACAATGAAGCTTTGGTCTGTTTCTCTCGTAAGAAAATTGTGTATGACTGTTAGATAATCTCAAGTATATTTTATGATAGTGTTCCTTATTTTGAGAACTTAGAGAATAATGTTAATTATTATGATCACTTGAATAATTGGAAATATATATTTTCAGGAGCTAGAATATGTTTTACTTTTTTCTTTTTACTCTTTAATGGTTTTAAAAATAATTTTATAGAGGAAACATTGCATCATAACATTATATAGGTTTCTATTGTAAATCATCGTAAATCAACATCTGCATATGATACACTAAGATTACCACCAGCAGTCCAGTTCTATCTTTGATCATATAACTGACCCATTTTGCCCACCCAATTCCTGTTTTTCTTTTGGCAACATTAATCAATTCTGTAAACTTCAAGTCCAATTTTATTTGATTTGGTCCAATATTTTTGTTGTTGTTGCTGTTTTGGTTTCTCTGTATATCACATATGAGTGAAATCATACTATTTTTGTTTTTCTCCTCTAACTTATCTCACTAAGCATAATTCCCTTTAGGTCCATTCATACTGTTACAAATGGCATGACATCATCTTTTATAAACTTGTTTTAATGGCACAAAATAAATGTAAGTTCAATTTAAGTGAAATGCATATATTCACTAAGGAAAAAAATTTCCTTATATAATGTCAGCGATCTACAATATTTGTAAATGTGATAATGTTACAGAATTATAAAATTGTATATATTTTAGAAAAATAAAATAAATCCTCTTTTTCTGTCTTTTTTTATATTTATATAAAGGCTTGGACTCCTGGATCATTTGGTGACTTCAGATATCTGGTGAGGGCATTTTTCTTCTGTTCAATATTTTTATTTTCTTTGTCACAAATCATTGGAGGATGTTTTTCTTCTCTCTCAGACTCAGTCCTTTTTCTTAAGTCCATCATTTTCATCTCGAGGTTGAATCTTGTAAGGCTTGTAAAGGAAGGTCAAATACATCTTAAGCTGTGTGAGTTGATGTGATAAATCAAATACTTCTAAAAGATTCAGCTTCATGGGTCAAGAGAATATTATAAAGAGGGGTAGCATTTACTTTAAAAGGAAACAAATCACTGCTGAATGTCTGAGATAGAAAAGAGAATTATGCAAGTAAGATACAGAAATTACCAATTTCAAAAGTTTTCTTTTAAAATAGATGAAAGGTGATATGGTTGAGGGTGAGCTGAGGCACCCAGAATATGCTGGATTTGTCCAGAAAAATTCAGTCATTTGGCCAGGGTGACACAGCAAATTTATTAGCGGTAACACAGAGTTTACGCTCTCTGTAGGCTGGGAAAGTTACATTAAGGAGATGCACACGAGTGTATACTTTATATACTGGCCACCATCTTACACAGAAGCAAACTGTATTCTCATATATATCTGAAGGGTGGGGCTCCTCCATTTGTGAGTTCAGAGGACTGTGCACTCATGAGAGCTGGCAAGCTTATTTAGTGTAAAATGGCAAGAGTAACTAAGGGTGTGTCTGTCACATTTCCTCATACATCTATCTGCATACTTGCTGAATAAATTATAAGCTATGCTGTTCCAACATCAAGGACAGCAGCAAAATAGAAGTCAGAGGAGCTGAAACCTAATTTTTAAAAATAATTTCATTGCTACAGTATTGGTAATATAGTTTGCGTATTATAAAACTAGAGACACATTGAAGGCAATATTATTTTTCACACAGAAACTTAAAATTCTCCAAGGATTTGCCTAACTATAGTTTATAGGGAGGGGAAGGATTTATTATTTAATTAAAGAGATGATTGTTTGAAGCAGAAGTTTTTTCTATCATATTGTATTTTTCCAAACAAGAACTTTATCTAAGCTCCACTCTGGCCCTTTTTTTCTACAACTATTATTGAAGTAATGTTCATATTCAGATTCATATATTGGGATCCTACTATGTTTTGAACTTATACAAGGTTATAAACCATTTTATATCATTCTATTTTATATAATTTTCTAAAGAATATTGTAGTTTAGATTTTGATTTTTGTATAATCTGGATAGCATTACACAGTAATTTCTCCCAAAGAAACATCTGTTCACAGTGATAAATTCAGTGCTCCATATTTCACTGTAAATAAGAACAGAAAATTGAAATTTGTATTTTTCTTTTTCAATTGTTAAAATCTTGATTAAATTCTCATTTATTACATATTCTTGGGATAAGGATGATGGCAATTTCCCATTTTCTCAGCAATTTGTCAAATAGAAAGCTTCGCTTAAAATTTGTTAAGGAAGAAAATAATTGGTAAGGTGTTATATAGATCATACACATTTTATCTCCCCATCTCCCACATAAAAAATCTTAAGGTTCCTATATTATTTTTTTCCCATCCTGAATCTTTTCTTAATTACATGTGGTGTCTGCACCATCCTCCTATAATTCTTTTTCTCTGAATTCCACATTTTACTCCATTTAAATATTCAGTGTGTTCTCCAATTCCAGCCATTGCAGTTTTCTGAGCTATCATTCATTAATTTATTTCATTTCAAATTCATGTTTAATACAATGGTCACATAATTTACTCTAAGACAACGCTTACTCTTATACTACCAGTTTTTCTTTGTTTCTCCCATCTGATATATATGATATAATCTTTATTGACACTCTTCCTCAAAAGCAGTCTTAGTCTACACACTACAAAGCTCAAAACTGATCACAGAAATCTGTTCTTGCCTTTATAACCCCCAGCATCACTGCTTCAGCTTCTGAGGAAAAAATTATTTGTCTGTCCAAACACCATTTGCTATTCATCCCTCAAGGCCAAATTTAACTCCCATTGTCTACTAAATATCTTTTTTATTTTCTTTACTATAGCTTGATTCCCCAACTCCCTGAAATCCTTTATTTTTCAGGGTAACAAAAGTATCTTATATTGTTCTATAGTCTCAGGTTCTTATGTGAATATTTTCTGCTAAGCAATTTTGCAAGTTTGTTAAATGAGATATCTTGTGCTCTTTACTGGAGCATACTTAACATATTACTCTTTTTACTGAGTGTGATTTGGAGGAAATAAATGTGAAGTTTAAGCCAGAATAGTATTAAAATGTAAATAATAATATGCATACATTACAAGGTAAGTTAAGTTCAAATTCTATTGAAATACCATATAACTCTTCAGCTAAAATATACAGATAGTTGGTAGAGCCATACATGATGGATGGATAGTTAGATGGGTTGATAGATAGATGATAGACAGATGATAGATAGATGATAAATATTTACTCTGAAGCTAAATACCAGTAATAAAAGTTCGCTTTTATCTGTAGAGCTAACAATTGCCACATTAAAAACATTTACAGAAAACCTTATTGCAGCATTTTTTACTTATATAATGTGTTTAATGCTTATGATTCAGTGAATTTTGTATCTGTGTGTGCAATTGCAGCAATTTTTTCCAATTCATAAATTTTAATTATGCACTTGGAGTTTGGACCTTTTAAGAGGTCAAAATGATAACATGTGCAGTGATGTACAGTTGAAGATAACTCATCTTTTTATGCATTCACCGTATATCAGGTGCTGTGCTAAATGCTTTTTCTATGTAATCTCATTTCAAAATTCCAACCACAACCTGAAGCATATATTTGGTCACCGTTTTAGAGATGAGGAAACTAGTGTCACAAAGGTTAAGTAGTTCATCTATAGATACTTTAGTTAATAAATTACAGTGGTGAGATTTCAATCTATTCATTTAACTCCAGAGATCCCACTGAGATGCTTTCCCAAAGGAAACTTATCCCAGAATATTTTTGATAAACCCAATTCTACTTATATTAGAGTAGAAACTTTGATCTGAAGCCCAGAAAAAAAGTTTAATCATCCATGGATAAAATGCTATATAATCTTTGTTACTTCTATAGATATTTAAGTTTAAAAATTGCTTCAATAAATCCAGAGTGAAAAATTGTCACAGCTATGTCCAAATTGCATGTGTCTGTTATATCCTATTTATATATTTCATATCATATGCATCTATATAGTCATTTTTTGTATAGCTCTGTCTCTCAAGAATATATATATGTCTATCTAGCTACATATCCATTTCTCTATCTATGTATATGTGATATAGATTTTAAAAACTTGCTATTGAAGTTAACTAAAGAAGAATCTGGAAATCCACGTAATCTTCCTGCAGTTTTAAAATGGTAATTAATGGTTAATTTCTTTTAGAAATTTATTATTGGGCTTTTAATGCAAGTTTTATGTAAATGTAGTTATCTTGAATTCTTTAACAGGATTACAGTTAACCTAAAAATTACACTCATATATATATAACATTAGTCATATTTCTTTTAAATAATATAAAAAAATTCATTGGAATTTTATCTTTCTGAGGACTTGAATATTATCTAATAGAGATTTTTTTAAATATATATTTATTGGACATATACCAAAACATCTTAATGTTGTGAAGTACTCTATCAAAAATTAAATGTTTGGAATTAAAATACTGTGTGATTTCTAAGGTCTTTATTCTGTTTGTATAAACTAAACAGAGCAAATAGCACTAATGTCCTACGTTACAATATTTGAGTTTGGAAACATCTCAAAATATTTGATAAATTTTAAGAAAAGTTGTTAAATTATTATTGCTTTAAGTGTGTAATCCTGATATAAATTGCCATGACAGTAACACAAATCATATTTTCAGAGATCAAAGGAAGAAATCAGACTCTTTTCAGTGCATCTATTCCTTTAATCTCTCAATTTATTAAATATTTCTTATAAACAGCTTTATAGAGGTTGTATAACAGAGGTATTAGATTAAAATAACCCTTCAAAGTCTATCATTTTATGTATTCTGCATTTTTGTGGTACTTCTAATTTTTTTTTGAAAATTGGTATTATCTAACATTCTGAACATTAATTAAGCCTTTGATGTTTCCCTTTACCTGCTGGAATACCAGTTTATTGAAAATTATAAGGAAAGTGTGAGAGATATTAACATATATCGATGTCTAGGTTTCCTTTCATTCTTGATAATCTGAGAGGTTATATTTCCCGTTCATTTTCAGTTATGTAGGATCATGGCGTTATTTCTTGTTAAGCAAAAATGGACTTGGAGTATGTCAACTTTTGGGCAAAGGAGGTGAAGACCTCTTCGTGCTTTTCCAGTCTCCCTCTATATGTTCAAAGAAGGCATCAATAGGCATCAATTTAGGGATAAGAGAGACTAAAAAAAATGAATCATCCTTGATGCCCGAGTAATTGATTTATGACAGAATGCTGTTGTGTCTCAGTTCCACAGTTGATTTTTATACACACACACACACACACACACACACGTAATTTTAGTCCACGTGGGCAATACACAGGATTCAGTTTACTAAACACCTATTTGCAATATGCACATAAGACTCCATTCTCGGGTAATAAACAAAAGTCCTTTATCTGGCCAGTTACTTATTCAGCTATCTTGCAACATTTCAGCAAGCCCAGACTACAAAGTGCCTAATGGCTCAATAAGTTTTACAGCTGGCCCATGGCTAGAGACTAGGGACACAATTTTTCTTTTACACTTTCTCCTCTCTTCCTGCTGCCCATGTACTCACCTTGATTCCTGCCTGTGCTTTTCCTTAAAAAAAAAAAAAAAAACTCTCCTGAGTGTCAATAATAGAAATAATCTGTTACACTATTCATTTTCTTTGTTAGGAAACATAGGCTCCTGAAATAAATGACTTTGTAAAATCTATATTATTTGGTAGTATATTGACTATTATTACTAAACATCATTAAAGGAACTAAACATGGAACAGGGAAAAATATGACATTTACCTGAATTTAAAACGGTGTGCTTCTTAGTTGAACAGTGAACAGCATTCTTAGAATATTTATAGTTTTTATAACTAGTTAATTAAAGACCATATGACAGTCATTACTTCTTTCCTAACTCAAAAAAGAGTCTTCATGCCTTAGATGATTTTGTTTGCTGTGGTGCTCAGAGTAGTCTATTTTCAGTTCTTTACTTTATGGAATGATGTGAAACAACACCCTGTCCTATGTCTGGTTATTTTTTTTCTTTTATAGTGGAAGTCTCTTTATGCTCTCATTTTTATTTTTAAGAGATGTACTAATTTAAATGCCACCAACATGCCACCTACTATCATTTCCACAACATCTAATTAATTAAACATAACCTCCACATGCATAGGATTGGAGATCAAAAATAATTGTATACAATTACCTGGGACTGAAAGGATTTAAATATATTACTACAGAAGGGGCCACAGAAAATTACAACTGAAGAAATATTTCATGCCAATCATTAATAGCCCCTAAAGTCATTGTGGGATGTTAAGTCCTACCTCTAGAATGTTTATTCAGCTTTTAAGAATCAGTCATGACATATAAATTCAGTCACACTTCAGTGTTGCATCTCTTCAACAACCCCCATTAACCTAGTATTTGTTTGTTTTTCTCACATAGTTCCACCTTCAGTGTGGAGTTCAAAAAACCTTTGCAAGGCTAAAAATGCCTATTTTTGAAAACTGCAAGTTCTTAAGCATATTTTCTTAATTTGAGTAAAAATTATTTCATATTAGTAGTTTGTTCCTTAGGGTAGCATATGACTCACATATTTGTTAAAAACAAACAAACTTGGACTCACTATTTTCAATAATCAGATAAAATGGAAAAGTATACTTTAGTGTTAGATAATTTTGTCAAATTATCTGCATTTGTTCTAGCCACTCATCTGGGAGAACATATTAATAAATTCTTTTCCGAAAACAATGCAAATAGGGATTCTAATACAGCTACTGATATTATCTATCGTAATATTAATATATCGAAAGAATGTTTTGTGGTTAATTAAGCACAACATCCCCTGCTTCATTTCTTGCCTGCTGTCCTAAATCAAGCAGTACTTCACCAGGTGTTCATCAACTATCCTAATAGTTTTATATTCTAACTATAAAAAATTATCTGTTTATTATTTTCTGTTACTTCCTGTATCTTGGGTGATCAAAACACCAAAGTGATTTGACTCATTCTCAAAAACTACCACATGTTCCTGATACCAAGGAAACCAATGCTTTGCAGCCAATACCCATATAAACCTCTCAACCTCTCCCTTCGTATTTTTTTTGAAGAGATGCTAAAGCAATCTTTTCTACTTTGTCCCAACCTGAAAAACACTTAATACAAAATCTAGCAATCTAGCATGATATATACCTTGAAAAATTGCACACACACACAACTCCTAAGATGTATGAACATGTGTTTCCAGTGCAATCTCTATTTTTTAGTTGATGTTGATTTGTATATATCACTTTTATTGGAGTGTGGGAGATACATGTATCTCATGTGTAGATGTATTTCATAATTCCATAAACAAAGGAGAGTTAGAGAAAGATAAAGCAGTAATAAGATGATTGATATTTAGGACTGGCAATACTACACAATGTCTACTTTTCTTTGAAAATAAAAACCAATATTTAGTTTCATTGGTGACTTCATATAGGACTATGTTTATGAACATTTTCACAAATGAGTATTGAATCACTGTCAAATAGATAGTTTGCCTGTTAATTCCATTTTTATAGCTACTAATGTTGTTTTCTTGACCATTGTTGGTAACTGTTCAGTCCACACTCTAGTACATTAAGATTTTTCAGTACTAATACTATTATTACACCACCAATGCTCACAAAAATGACCTGCATAACAAATGACTCTGCTTTTGACAAGTACTTGTATTTCCCTACTGTTCATATCTTTACACACTCTTTTAAGAGAATTGAATTATGTGATATAATTTTAGAATCTTTAAATCACATCAAAAAAGACATTAATAAAGTTGCATTTTGGGCAAACACAGGCTTCTCTTATTTGCTTACAACTCTAGGATATTCTGCTCTGATAAGATAGATCAGGATTTTAATAGTTGAATATGTGTTTACTATATAATAATGACATATAATTCAAGTTTTATCATAGCATAGTTTTGTTCACTTTGCTTTTTACAAAGAAGCAAGGCTTTTCTCCCCCTTTACTCTCCCTTCTACATTTGTCACATTTAAGAACACTATATTCAGGCAATTTATTTTATGCTATTCTTACTTTACCATATTTACTTTAGACACTTAGTGGAGCCTCAGGTTACACTTTATAATTTTTAATGTAATAAGTGTAACCAAAGATGTCGTCTTTGATGATAGTTCATATCCCTCTGTTGTAACTTCCTATCTACTTATTTTCCCTCCTCACTGTTTTAATGAAGCATAGAAAGTCATATTTTCCAGTAAGAATCATTTGCACAGGACTAAGACTTGTGTGGAGAGTCTGTTCAATCTTTCAAAGTATTCCAATAACGTTTTTTGCTTTTGTTGATTAAATTTATTATTTTAATTAAAATATATCAAAGGAGCATGAGTCACATTATGTAAGTTTCAGATACAGAGTATAATAGTATCCGTACACACTACATTATGATTGCCACTAAAAAGATAATTTCCAAAAATTTTTTTCTTCATAAAGGAAAGGTTCAGAAAGGAATGAAGGAGCAGAGACAGGGAGGCAGGAACAGAGGAGGAAGTGTACCCCATTTATTTTATTTAGCTGTTCATTCTAACTTTCTGCCTGCCATTTCAACACCCCAACCCCACCATGGGCGGTGAACCAAAGTTCTTGGGGTTGCACATGCGCACATGGACTGCGTCCAGCGGACTTAACAGTTAAGACGCCAGAGTGTGCCTCCAATTACTTTTAAAGGAATACAGTCGTTCTATATATGTTTACTATATAGCTCAGAGTTCCTGTGTCCTTCCTAATGAATTTTCTCTTTACATCCTTAAGTAAATAATTTAAAATGCAAAATGACGTATTTTTGGTTTGAAAAAAAAACCAAAAAACACGACTGTGGAATTGGTATTGGATTCCAGAAATATATTCAAGCTCTTTGAAACTGAGTTGACAGCCATATCTACTATTGAATTCTTGTGTGACTTTTGTTCAATAATTTAAAGTCTCTAGATCTCAGTTTCTCATTTGTAAAGAGTCTACGTGTAAATTATTTCCAACCCTGAGGTTCTGTTTTAGATGAAATTTCTCAACACAGCCACCGTCCCTTTGTATCTTTGTAAATGTTGCAAAATGTCTTCTTAAATTCTCCACAAAGTTCATGGAGAGTTGAGCATTAAAATTACCACAGCACGATAGCATATTGTGTTTAGTGCATATCTTATGTTTGAATATTTTTTCCTTTTATAATTGTTTTATACTTTCTTTAAAGAATGCCAATGGGGAACTCAGTATATTTTTTGTATTTATATTTATTCCTTGACTAAAAAAATATTTTGTTTTTTAAATATATATCCCTACACCGTTTTTATAATATAAAAAGGAAGTATTTCTTAAACCAATATCAATGCTTAATTTATTGTAATTAAGGAAATTCTGAACAGTATATTTTCTGGAAGGGTAATGATTAGAATTTATACTCAAGATTTACTTAGAAAAATGTTAAATCTTCTGTAAAGTTTATCCATTCATATTTTGTTGGGTTTTATTGTTGTTATTTTTTTTGTTTTCTTAGTCCTACAATATATGAAATTATTGCATGCAGAATTGCTAAATAGTTCATATAGTCTCATATTATTTTTATGACTGGCATGTCTAATAATCCAAAAGAAATGCTTATAAATCAGAATTGATTACTTCTGTCTAATCCACAAAAAAATGTGCTTGTTCTTACAGTTACCCTCTAAATGCTTCAGAGATTAAGGAATTATAAAACGTTCCCCTGTGGTGATACAAACATTTGTTTTAAAGCAATCCTTCCATTTCTACTATTTTTCAAACCAGAACTTGTGATATCTGGTTGAAATAGCCACAAGTAACAATCAAAATGAATGAGATCTATGTGCTCTTACTTTGAAAGATGAATCATTGCTAAGTTTATTAGCACATTTGATAAATAAAATGTTTCACTTGGTGGAGATTGTAAATTCTATAAAAATTGCAACAATATTCACCCTTTCACTTCCTTGCTTAATGTTTGTTTGGATTAAGATATTTTTAATACATATATTTATACATATGTATATGTATTTTTAAAGAAAAGATGCAAGACAGTTCTGAAAGCAAGTAGGCAGGCAGAAAGGAAGGGAGAGGAGGAAGCATTTATTTTATTTAGTTGCTCATCTTTGTTATTACCCGCCAGTACCAGGTCTTCAACCTGGGTCCTTGGGATGTATGTGAACTCACTGTTATTAACAAATACATTCTCTTTATATAGTAATGTATTCTTTTCTCCATCTACATATCAAGTATCTATATCTAGATTATTTTTGAGGTTTAAGATTTGCATGGATTTAATTATTGTATAAGCTTTTTAGTTTTACCTTAAATAGGTTTTTGTACTTTGATTCCAGAAATAAACCAATACCACCCATCTCTTATCTTCGTATAGAACATTATTCTTAATTTATTTCACAACTCTAATCAAGGCATTAATATGACTTATCTTTAATGGTATGGAATGATGAAGATATCACTAATATGTCATACTCCAGGGACTTAAAAGTTAGCTAATCAACATAAGTTAATTCAAAATACATTTGACTGTATCAACCATTGTCAGATGCTAAGGATTTAGAGTTGAAAAATATATGACCTTCTTTTTGACTACCCACAATGTAGGGTAAAGTAACCATAAATTTTTCTACAGTAAATGCACAAACCAGTGGATGAATACTATAAAAATATTTCATTTTATTTCTAGAGGAGCTGAAGTCCAGAGGCAAAGTAATTTGCCCAGTCATATTTGTATAAAGATCCAGAATAAACCCAGGTCTGACATGTCTATTTGTCTAAGTGTTGTAGAAAGTAAAATACCATTGCCAGTCTTTTATTTTGCCTCTCAGAACTGACACAGAAAAATGTTACAATTACAGACACAAACTCCTATTGAAAATAATTACTAAATATCTTGTCCTATATTCAATTCACGTTGCTTACCCCCTAAACAAGAACAACAACAAAAAACAGCAACCCCAAAACTCACCATTCTCATATAAGGATAAAGGAAATAAATTAACATATACTGATCTTCTACCACCCTAGATGACTTGCCTCAAATTGATTAGTCACTTTTCAAAAGTTTTGTTCATGGAACATTGCATGATATCATTATACACATTTAAGGTGTATATCATCATTAATCAATGACTAGTATGTAATACACTGTTTGTCACCACCAGTCCTATTCTGTCCTTCACATTGTTGCCTCAAAGCTTTTACTATGAGACATTATTGCCCCTTTGTCCTCCAGCTGGAAGACTTGGATGACATCTCACAGCTATTAGCATGATTCCCTCCATTTATTCTTTAGGTATTTCATCTCAGATTTCTCAGGTGTCTCATTAAATGGTCTCCCTGCTCCCATATATATAGCACTTAAAAATATTTTATCTTTCCACAATACGTTTCAAATTTTGATATTATTTATGTTTTAATATAGTTTTTACTTAATCTATATGCCTTTGTACAAATATTTTTTTAATAGAAATGCATCCTTAAAAGTTGAATTGCTGGGAAAAGGACATGTATATAATTTTAAACTTTTGAAAGTATAATCTGTACATGAATTTATTTATGCTCTTTGACCATTTTTCAATAGAATTTTTTTATGACGTGAATACTGAATTGTTCAAGCTATTTTATCTTAAACATATATTTTAATAATAACACCCAAGGATTTTTATCTTCTTTTCATCTGCATTTATTACATATTTCAACATTCAACATTCAACATTTTATGTATTGAGATTTAGTGTATGTTTCATTTATGGCTAGTGCTTTAGAAATATTTTTCCCATTTTAAAATCCTACACTGACTCACTGTATTTTCTTTTGGCAATTGTTTGCAATATTTAATCTTGATTTTTTTATTAACTTGAATTAATTTTGTTATAAATTATGCCAAAGTAATATGCTTGTTTTGGCAAAGAACTAAGTAATGGTCTCAATTCCATTTCTGAAGAATCAATATTTCACTTATATAAATTAATGACATGGTATCCTTGTTGTCATTATAGTTTGTTTGTTATCTTTATATGCCAAAATATGTGCCATGCCAATGAAAGGAGCTCTTGAAATTGTTTTACATTTGCCCAGAATTATCCAGCTATGAACAGAACTAAGGACAGTCCTTGTAACTTTCAGTTTGATTTTTGCATTACTATTTAATGTTGGAAGGATTTAGCATGGGATTTATTTAGCATTTAGCAGGAGTTATTCCTGTTTCTGTCCCCAAACTTTATTAATTCAATGATCCACCTCTGAAAGACTATTTGAGAAAAATATGCTATAGTGCTTTGACAGGAGTAGCATTTATATAAATTAGGAACAAAAAAGGCAACTTCATCTTGATTTTAAATTATGGGACGTTCCAGTGAAGCAAATCTGTGTCCCTTATTTCCATATACTAATTGGTATTCAATAACATTTTTGTTTGAAATGGGCTACCTGTTGTAAAGATATATTTGTCCCATTATATTATTATATAGCTGCATAAGCTACTTCAGATAACAAGATCTTTTATTTTGAGTATGAAACTCAGACAAGCAAAAGTTTAGCTTGCTGGTGGTTAGATATAGAAATAATTTGCCTTCTGAAAATTCTTTTTATAGTATCCATCATTTATACCTATACTACAGAGACACAACTTGGAAGAAATCCCATGATTAATGAAGAAGGCTATGAAAGTAAACCTTATCAAGCATGCCCTAGTAGTTTAGTGGTTACGTCTCCCAGTGGCACAATCCACATACATCCCACAGACATGGGTTTGTGACCTGGAGTTAGGAGGAATAGCTAAGTTGAACAATTAAATAAATAAATGCTTCCTCCTCTCTCTTCCTTTCAGCCTTTCTATTTGCCTTCATTCCTGGCTGTATCTTTACTTTAAAAAAATTAAGTAAATCTCATCAAAGCCTCAGTTTATAAAGTTGGAGATATGTGTCAGTAATCTTACTGAAATCTGCCAACCTTTTTCTGTTCTATCAGTAATTTGTTTCCGTGTTTCCCATTGTTTTCGTAATGAAAAGAGCATGAATGAGTGCTGGCAAGATTGTACTTGTGGTGTACCTGCTGTGAACTTCCTCTGCCTCTGCTGATCCTCTCATTGTTATCTGTTTCCTGTCATGGGACTTGTATTTAGAGCATTTGCCACTGCTAGCTTAAAGGATCCAGGCACAATATGAACTTTAAATGTAGTTCTCAATACTGAAATCTCACCCTATGTGATGAAGAAGTGCCCTGGCAATGATTTGTGTATTAGAGTTCTTGTAGACTGTAGAATGTAAAACAAAGTTTTCCTTTGGGGAAGCCTGACGCTTTGAAAAAAAATTAAAAAGAATAGAAAAACAGAAACTACATATACAAGAGTTATAAATGGAATAGTTTGTGTGTATATATATATATATATATATATATATAATCTCTTGAAACAGGTTGATTTACAGGGTTCTACATTTACTTTTCTAAAGTGAATCATTCATAAATCAATTCAATTTCATTTCTTCTATAATGCCTTAATATCAGTTAATCTCTCTTGTCCTTGAAGTACCATTAATTTATTGATTGAATTCTGTATTTTGTACTTGAAATAATCTAATTGTTATGATACTTTTTCCTGTTTTTAATGATATCCTTAATTCCAAATACTGCGGATCATCAAGGACAGTTGTGATGCACATTTCTTACAGTCTTTCATAATATGTTGTCTCATGTCTAGAAGATCTAAGATTAGTGACATTCTCAGTGTATATTATCACATTATTCTTATTCGATCAGAACCACGATATATTGTCCACATCCTAAATTTTCTTGGTTGATTTTTTTTAAACAGCATCCAAGAAGATTTATTCTTAGACAAATGAGATGAATAAATACTTTCGGTATTAGCTTAGATGACTGAAATAAGCTCCAAGGCTATGAGTATTTCACATCTAAAATACTAAATATTAACATCAGTGGAATGTGTCATTTGCCAACAGAACAGTCTTACATTTTAACAACTGTTTTATTTAAAAGTTTGCGCAAAGGGTAATGAGTGTCATATATTAGGATTGTTTGTCAATTTGAGCAAGTAAAGTTGGACAAGAATAATGGCTAATTTAACAAATAAGTTTTTTATTAGTACATTTTATATTTCTCACCCATCAGAGGACTCCATTTTTCAGTCTTTACTGTCACAATAGTAATCATTTAACTTTCTACAGAAAGCAATACATTTCTTAAAATAATATATCATGAAATATTTTGAAAAGTAATTTTAGTCAATAGACTGCTTTTAATAAATTTTATGTCCTACTCTTATGTTATTGAGTTTCAAGTGCTGAGATACAGTAAATAAATTGCATTATTCTGAGGCCAACTGAAGAAACTGAGAGAAAAAAAGACTCTTCTTAGTATAATTGATAAATTCATAGCTCTTTCTGAAGGCTACTTGTGTGTTTAAAAATATAAGTGCATCACTGAACAGTCATGTTATCTAACAGACATAGCCTGTCATCCATTTCAGTAGTTTGGAATACCTTTCTTAACAAGTTGAGGAAGTAATACTTCCCTGTAGGTTTAATTTGTTTTTGACTGAAAGAGAGCATCATGCTCTTGGCAGTGTGCAAATTAGAAAATATTAATGAACTGAAGTAAAAAGTAACATAAAATGTTGTTATTAAATCACAATCAGAGTTTATGTGCATATCTCAGACTTGTCAGTCTGTCAGTATGTCCCTAGGCTGAAGCATTTGGGTAGAAAATCTGATGAATTTTACTTCTTTAGCTTATGATTTTTTTTAGGCATGGAAAATGTTATTTTCTTTTCCAGTCCAGGAGGCTACTATATTCATGATCACCAAATAAGGAAATGAGAAGTGAGGAAAAATCATTCCAATGGATATTATTTTACTTTCATTTTGTAGTCAGTTTCTAATGCCATGGAAAGTTCAAATTCTGCAAGTCAAAATAAAAGGAAAACTTGTTTGAATTTTGTATTTTGCTAAACTGGTATAAGATCTTAAAACACTAGTATTGGATGGTTTCCTAAAGGACAAATCATATACATTCATGCACCCAAAATGACAGTATTTGTGCCAAGGGAACTGTTACTGGTTTATTTTTCCAGTGAATAACTCTTCATATAGTTGGATTTAACTCTTCAGAATGAAAATCATACCATAATTCTGCAGCAAGGTCTAATCATTCTGGCTATAGCAATCTATCTCATTTGTAATTCATAATAAGAAAACTGCTTGAATAGCCAAAGGTTTCTCAACCTCCACATTATCGATATTTAAAGCTACTTGGCATGTTGTGCCAAGTCTTACAACAGCCCTGGCTTTACCTACTATGTGCAGCAACAGCCCACTCATTCTGTCAACCACAAATGTTTCTAGTAAAACCAATATATCATAGATGATAAAAACTTCCCTTTGTTGATAATCACTGGGATAAAGTGCATGTAACTGTAATAGAAATTATTTATTCTCAGTACATATTCCATCACTGAGTATCAGCTCTTAAAAGAAGGTAATGAGTAATCTAATTTATTTGGCATATTTTATTTATATATTTTGTTGGTATCTTAGAGATATATATATGTATTTACTGAAATTTACCAAGTAGACATAAAGTATTTACAATATTTCTTTGTATATATAATTGAATATGCTGTCTGCTCTCAATCCATGATAATACCCTAATAACTTTTTAAATGATTTCAGATTAAGGTCACATAGTTATGTTTAACCTAATAGAGATATTACAAAATAAAAAATAAATTTTGAAGAAAGGTGTTCCAAACTACTGGAATGGTTGACAGGAAATCTCTGCTAGATAACATGATTTACTTAAAATTTTATTTTGGTTAATAACATTTTCCAGTAATCTTTTAAGTCTTTTTAATTAATAATCAAATAAAAACAATTTGAAAAACCTCATTAGAATTATCTATAGAACATATTTGAATAGAATCATGAGGACATGGGAAAAAAAGCACTCTTTCTTAATTCACAATCAGTGATCAAGTACTTAGATTAAAACCACTCAATCTTCTGTCTATGTTTACTAAGAATTGAATTATGTTATTGTAAGGCTAAATCTTTAATATGTTTCTTAATTAGTTTTCCCATTATAATTATCTCTTAAAGTGTTAAAGAGCCAGAGACTTAAATTTTAGAGTTCTGGGTTTCTGCCCTCCTCCTGTTACTGATTAACTATTTAAAAGAGCCAGATTGCTCAACCTTATTTAAGCTTCTGTTTCCAGAAGGACAATATTGAGCAACATACCATACTACCTACTTAATAACTTTGTAACAAAAATCAAATGAGACTTTATGCTATAAATACTAAAATGATATACAAATCAAGTCCTCTCTTTGATCTATTTGCTACTTCATGAAATGGCATTGTAGTGGCTATAAAGAACTATTCTAACCTTTTTTTAATACAAAAGCAAACAAAATTTACTTGGAAAAAGGATTAAATTCATTGGCGATTATTTTAAAACATTTACTGAACTAAAGTGTCTCTCAACTAGAAGATAATTTCATAGATATTTACATAAATATATGAATAGTCTATTGAATTCAGTCATCAAATTTCCAAAGCAATCATGTCCATACATACATAAAAATGGAAAATAAGTCAATGAAAATGAAATGTCTTTATGACAAATGGCTGCTACTATATAAATGGTGATTAAAGTATTAAGAGCAATAACAGAACAAATAGTACTTTCATTTTTGACCCTTTAAATATCACCATATAATAAGCAGAAATGATCTGCTACCATACTGAAATACTGTCTTTCCCTTTTAGAATAGCCAAATGTAAATGTACTACTTGATAAAGCAGATGTGAAATTTTACAGTATGTATTAAGATAGATTACTAATGTGAAATTGAAATTAATACCATAAATCAAAGTAGTTCATTACACATATCTTGTTTTATAGTAATTTATCAATTTTATTTTTAGATTAATTTTTTTGTTGTTCAAGTCTATAGTTTACTACCTGAATGTTTGCCTCCTTGTAAATTTGGTTACTTGCATGCTTTTACCACTGTAAAAGTGTGCACTTGTTTTATCTTGCTATTGATAGATGAGGTGGAAATTGAAAATTTAGACCAGTTAGTGATATCTTAAAAGTGACTTAGTAAATTAAATATGGATGATTATTTAAATGACAAATGATTCAAAACAAATAGTGCAACCTACAAAATAAATATAAATACAATAGGAATTAACAAAAATCAAAGATAAACCATTCAAACTGAACATCTTTTCTGAAATCATTCTGTTTGTTTTAAAATTTGGAACTATAAAACCTGCAAGTTCTCACCTTGCAATGAGTACGTTAATTTACCCAGACTAAGTTATGCTCTATAACAGCTTAAATTTTTGCTATTCATTCAGTCATGAAATTAAGACTACAGATGTGAAAAGATCTACTGTCCTCACAAAGCTCATAGTATAATTGATGCTATATAATGAAATCCAATATATCAAAAAAGACCTGGGATTAGCAAATAGAAGAAAAAATTCCACATAATAAAATTTTGTCTTTTAAAATAGTGTTTTAAATTAATGTATAATATGGTATCATTAGGACATTAAATACAAAATCTCTTTTCTGTGGTATCCTGAATTAGTTTTTGAAGGTCAGGTATTATGAAAGTTTCCACCAAGTATTTTTAAGCAAATTTGCATCAATCACTGGCTATCTGACAAGTGAGTTTGTTTGTTGTTTCCTTTTCCCTTTCATACTGCATGACCTCTACCAGCAAAAGTAGAGTATTGTCACAGGAAGGATGTTTCATGTAAAAAGATATATATCAGTGAGTATTGCCCCAAATTAATAAGATTGGGCTCATTGTTTGCAGAACTTTCTGTATTTTTTTTCCAGAAATTCCTTATGTCACTTTGATTTATATGGGCCCAAGCAATAGCCCTAAAGTAGGTAATTATACAGCTAAATTGAGCATAATTATCCTTTCCAGAAAAGGTACATTCTTGTGGAAAAACTTCACTGTGCGTCACTTAGTTTCTCAATTATTTCTTGAAAAAATACTTTGCAATTTAGTCATATGATTTGCTTTCATATCATTAATTAAAAAGGGAACATTAATAGTTGAGCCAGAGTATTCTTATAGGTAGGTATGTGTCTAAGAAATAGTAACTGACAAAGAAAGGGAGAAGATCAGAGCAATCTCTAGCAGGCATAAGAAAGTTCAAAGCATCGCTATTAGAGTAGCCCTTGATTTTATGGTCAAATAACTCTAGATTTAAGTCATTCTTTTTTATAGCATAATGAAGCTCAGGAATAGACTGAAAAACAATTATTAAAAATAAGATAGACTTGTATAATGTGACTCTAAATGAGAAAAAAATAAGGAACATTTTAGAAAAATATGTTTAAACTAAACTTAATATTTCATAATCCACATATAAAACATTTTCTCTGAAAGATTTCATAAAAATATGAGTTATTTAATTACTTTAGATCATCATAATGGTTAATGGGGATAAAGGAAATCAGAAACTGCAAAACTAGTATAAGTCAGAGTAGGTTTCCATCCAAAAAAATGTAACATGAGTTAAAGACTGATGTTACATAATTGTCAAGAGGTTAATCCATTAAGAAAAATAACTATCATTCATATATGCACACCAAAGACCAGACCACCATATAAATATGTATAGTAGATAGATAGATGTAATTAATACTAACAGACCTATAGAGAGAAATTGACAGCAACATAAAAATAATAACAGACTTCAATATCCCACATATATCAATAGGTCAACCAGTTAGAAAATCAAGAAATAAAGGTTTTAAATAAAGCAATTGATTATAGGGAACTAATATAATTATATAGTTTTCTATTTGTTAATAACTTTAATAGCAACATTATTTCTTTTGTTCTCAATGCTATATTCACTTTAGGATATTAAAATTACATCTCAGTCTATTTCACACCTCACCCACCACCAGAGTTTCAGTGTCCTTTGCCAACACCTTTCCTTCCTTTGACCCAGTCCCCATAAAAAGAGTCCAGTGTCCTGCTGTGTTTTGGAATTCTTACGTTCATTTGTTTCATTTCATTACAGTCCACATATAATTGAAACAATTTTGTATTTTTTTTCTTTCTTATTTCACTTAACATGATCCCCTCCAGTTCAATCCACAGTGTTACAAAGGACAGAATTTCATCTTTTTAAGAGATGCATAGAGTTTCATTGAGGATATGTACCACAGCCTCTTTATCCAGTCATCCGTTGATGGACATTTAGGCTGTTTCCATGTCTTGAATACTGTGAACTGTGCTGGTATGAACATAGGATGCAGATTTTTTTTGGATTGTTTTCCAGTTAGAGATTTTGTATACTTTGGGTATATGCCCAAGAGTGGAATTGTTGAATCAAATGGCAGATCCCCTTTATTTGATGAATCTCCATACTGTTTTCCAAAGAGATTGCACCAATTTACATTCCCACCAATATTGTAGGAGGATTCCTTTTTCTCCACAACACCTCCAATACCTGCTATTTCCAGTCATTTTGATATAGGCCATTCTGCCTGGTGTGAGGTGGTATCTCATGGTAATTTTTATTTGCATTTCTCTGAGTGATATAAAACATTGTTTAAGTGTCTGTCGGCCACGTGTGTGTGTTTTCCTTAGAGAGGTGTCTATTCATTTATTTTACCCACTTTTTGAATTGGTTATTTGCTCTTTTTATTTGTTCAGTTGTATGAACTCATTGTATACATACTATGCTGTATGTTGTGTGAATAGTTTCTCCAATTCCATGCATAGTCGTCTTTAGTGGTGTTTTTCTTTTGCTCTGCAGAAGCATTTCAGTTTAGTATAAGCACAACTTTTTCATTTCGCTTTGGTTCCTTTTACTGTTGCTGTTTCTTCCACAAAGACATATTTTGATATTGAGGTCATAGAGTGCTTTTCCCACATTGCCTTCTAAGTATTTTATGTTTTTAGATCTTATGTCCAGGTCTTTGAGCTATCTTGAGTTGACTTTTGTGTATGGCAATAATGAATAATCTAGTTTCTTTCCTTTTTTTTTTTTTTTTGCAGATGTCTTTCCACTTTTCCCAGCACAATTTGTTTCTTAGACTTTCTTTACTCCATCGTATTCTGTTGTCATCTTTGTTATAGATTAACTGTCCATATAAGTGGCTTTATTTCTGGGCTCTCAATCTGATTCCACTTATCAATGTGTCCCTTCTTATTCCAGTATCAAACTGTTTTGATGATGATGCTCTATAATATACTTTAGAGTCAGGTGTATGATTGCCCTCACTGTTCTTTTTTCTCCAAAGATAGCTTTGACTTTTCTAGATATTTTGTGGTTTCATACAAACTTCATTACTGTTTGCTCCATTTACTTAAAGATGTCCCTGGGATTTTGATGTGAATTGCATAAGCCTATTATCGCTTTGGGTAGAATGGCAGTTTTTGCTGTATTAATTCTTCCAGTCTATGAACATAGAATGTTTTCCATCTCTTTGTGTCTTCTTCTGTTTTTTTTGTTAAGGTCATGTAGATTTTGTTAGAATTCTTTCACCTTCTTCATTAAGTTTATTCCCAGGTTTTTTATCTTTCTTGGTGCTATTGTGAATGATTTTCTTAATTTCACTTTCCTCTACTGCATTGTTTTTATATAGGAATACTACTGATTTTTGTATGTCAGTATATCCTGCCACTTTGATGTATTCATTTTCATTTATTGAAGCAAGCAGTTTTTTTTCATGAACTGTTTAGAACTTTCTTGGCATAATGTCTTGACCTCTGAAATAATGATAGTTTTATTTCTTTTCCAATTTATGTTCTTTTAATGTGCTTTTCTTGACTTATTGCTCTGGTCACGACTTCCAGAACTGTGTTGAATAGTTATGGTGATAGTGCACAACCTTGTCTTGTTCTAGCTCTTAGGGGAAAGGCTCTCAGTTATTCATAACTGATTATGATGTTGGCTGTGGGTTTGTCAGATATCAGTTTTGTAATGTTGAAGTGTGTGTCTTCTATTGGTATTTTTTTTTGGTGAGGCTTTTTATCAGGAATGGGCGTTGAATCTTGTCAAGTGCTTTTTCTGCATCTATGAAGTTGATCAAGTGGTTTTTCACTTCCAGTTTGTTAATGAGGCGTATTACATTGATTTTGTGTGTGTGTGTGTGTGTGTGTGTATATATATATATATATATATATGTGGGTGTGAATGTGTGTGTGAATTTATAATGTACATTTGAATTCTATTTGCCAGGATTTTGTTGAGGATTTTTTACATCTATATTCATCAGCGCTATTATTGTGTAGTTTTCTTTCTTTGTGATGTCTTTGTCTATTATTGGTCTCATATGATGTATTTGGGAGTTTTCCCTCTTCTTCAACTTTGTGGCAGAATTTAAGGAGGGTGGGAATTAGCTCTTCTTTGAATCTTTGATGAAATTCACTCATGAAGCCATCTGGACCTGGGCTTTTTATTTTAGGGACTTTTTGTTTGTTTGTTTTAATTTCTGTGATTGTCTCTGTATGTTTTACTTGCCTGTATCCTCCTGGTTCAGCTTTGGAAGGTTGTAGGATTCTAGAAAGCTGTCTGTTTCTTCATGACTGACACATTTTCTAGCATGTAAGTGTTTATAATAATTTCTCAAGATCCTTTGACATCACTTTCAGTTGTAATCTCACCTCTTTCATTTCAGATTTGTGTTATTCAGGTATTCTTGCTTTCTTAAGAAGTCCAGCTAGTGGTGTATCTATTTTATTTTACAAATAACCAACTCTTGAATTCATTGATCATATGGATGATCTTTTTGTTTTCAATTTCATTTATTTCTGCTCTCATTTTTATTTCATGTTATACTGATTTTGGGGATTTTTTCTTCCCTCAGGTTTGTACTCTCTTTAATTTGTACTCTCGGTTTTTGATGTGTGCTTGTATGACTATAAACTTTTCTCTTAGAACCACTTTTGCCACATTCCATATGTTCTGGTAGTTTCTCTCTAAATTATCACTTGTTTCCAAATAAGTCTTAATTTCATTGGTGACCACGTTGTTATTCAGAAGCAATTTGTTTTAATCTCCACTTTTTAGTGATTGCTCCAGTTTTCTTATTCTGGTTCATTTCTAGTTTTACCCGCTTGTGGTCAGGGAAGATGCTTTCTATTATTTCAATCCTGCTAAATTTTCTGACACTTGTTTTATGTCTCAAGATGTGGTCTATCCTTGATAATGTTCCATGCATGCTTGAGAGAATGTATATTATTTATTGTTGGGTTAGAACATATGTCTATATGTCTATTAGGTTCATATGATCTACAGTTTTAGTCAAGGACCTTATTTATTTGTTGGTCTTCTGCTTGGATGATCCATCTATTGATTGATGTAAGTGGACTTTTGAAGTCCTCTGCTATTACTGTATTATTGTGAATTTCTGCCCTTATCTCTGTCAGTGCTTTCTTTATATATTTGATTGTCCTGTGCTAGGGGCATATATATATATATATATATATATATTCCATCTTGATGAATTACCCCGTGGACTATAATGTAGTGTCCATCTTTTCCTCATAATACTATTTTCAGTTGTATGTTTGTCTTGTCTGACATTAGTATTGCAGTACCTGATTTCCTTTCATCACTGTTTCTTTGTTATATTTTTCTGTAGACCCTGACTTTCAACCTCTGCTTCTTTGGAATTGATATGAGCTTCTTATAGGATAATATTAGTGGGTCTTATTTTTTGATCAATCTGGACACTCTACATTTTTTGATTAGTAGTTCAGTTTATTCATATTTAGGATGATAACTGATAAGCAGGATTTAGTTAATGTCATTTGAGTCTTTGTTTTCTTTTGATTTTCTCACCTGATTCTTCATTTACTTTAGTTTAAGTTTTATTTTTCCTTTGGTTGGTTTTCAGTGTCTGTTCTGTCAGTTTTATCTACTTCCTGGATATATATATATATATATATATATATATATATACATATATATATGTGTGTATGTATATATTTTATTATTATATATATATATAAAAGATCTTCAGCCAGGTTCACAAATAAAAGTGAAGAGTAGGTACTAATAAAATATTTTAATGATTAACAAAGGTGTTTGCAACAAACATTGCAGAAATAAAATAATTCTAAGAGTTTACTATGGAGATCTCTATGCCAACAAATTCTTCAGTCTTGAAGAAATGAACATTTATAGTATCCTACAACCTTTCTAAATTTATCCAAGAAGATATATGTAAATTGAAGAGAATAATCACAAGTGCAAAAATTGAAGTAATAATCAAAATTCTTCCACAAAATAATACCACTGTATCAAATGGACTCAACAGTAAAGTCTAACAAACATTTAAGCATCTATGCCCATTTAAATTCTTCCACAGAATCAAAGAGGAGGGAAGACCCCACAATACAGTCTATGAGGCTAAAATTATAGTGATTCCAAAATCAAGACTGCACTAAAATGAAAGTACAGATCAATATCACCTATAGACATAAAAATCCTGAAAATCTTGACACCTGAAATTAATAGCACATTAAAATTAAATTATACACCATAACCAAATTGAACTTATTTAAAATATGCAAGGATAATTCAACATATTCAAATCAATCAATATGATACCCCTTATGAACAAAACAAAAATAATATTATGATTATATCAATAGATGCAGAAAAAGCATTCAACAGAATTGAACAACCATTCATGATAAAAACTTACTAAAAATGGTGATACATGACACATACTTCTGCATGATAAAAGCCCTGTATGACAAACCGACAGCTAATATCATACTCAATATCAAAAAATGAAAGCTATTCCCCTAAGATCTTGAACAATACAAGGGTGACTGCTTCCACTATTGCTATTAAACAGAATTATGAAATTCCAGATGAAATAAAACAAGAAAAGAGCATTAAAATCAGTTAAAGAAGAAATGTAACTATCATGATTTGCAGATGACATGTTAGAATACTTTAGAAATTCCTAAAGACTCCACCCAAAATCTGTTAGAAACAATAAATGAATACAGCAAACTGGCATGTATAAAATCAATACACAAGTCAACATTTTACATGCAAACAATGGACTAGAAGAAAAAAATCAAGAAAAATTCCCATTCATATTAACACCCATAAAAAAATACTTGAAAATAAACAACACAGAAGGTGAATCATCTATATATTGTTAAACTAGAAGGCACTGAGCATATAAACAGAAGACAATGAAATGGAAAGTATTCTGTGCCTATGGCTTAGAGTTATTAACATAGTTAAAAGGGTCATCTTACACAAAGCAATGAAGACATTTTATGCAATTTCTATCAAAATTCCAGGGAAATTTTCAGGAAAATTGAACAAATACAGAAATTTTTATGGAATCACAAAAAATCTTGAATACTCAAACTACCTCAGAAAAAGAAGAAAAAATGGAGTCACACTCCCAAACTTGAAATTGTACTACAGAATGATTGTCATTAAAATGATATGGTATTGGAGCAAAACCAAATAAATGGGTGGAATAAAATTAAGAGCCCATGAATAAAACCATCACTTGCCATTAGAGAAATGCTGATAAAATCCCCAATTAGGCAGCACCTCCTACTAGTGAGAATGGGTATATTACAAAGACTAGAAACAAGTGTTATGATGTGGAGTAAAAAGAACTCTCCCATATTGCTGAGGGGTATGTCAGTTAGGGGAATCCCTTTAGAAAAAAATGTGAAGATTTCTCAAAAAAATAAAGGACTCTCATGTAGTCTAGCAATCTCATGCCTAGGCATATACCAAAAAATACAAAAACACTTATCAGAAAAATAAATTGCACCCCTATGTTTATAGCAGCACAAATTCATAATACCTAAACATGGAACCAACCTAAATGCCCATCAACAGACAATTTGATAAAGAAATAGTGATATGTACACTCAATTGAATGATATACATCTATTAAAAATTTAAAAATTGTCCCTTTTTCAGCAACCTGGATAATTTATGAATTATTATATGAATTTATGAATTATTATATATGAATTAATAATTTATAACAAGATAATTTATGCTTAATAAAAAAACAGAAAAAAAAGGTGCATAATGGTTTCACTCATTTGGATTATAAAGAAATAAACAGAAAAATCTCAACAAAATTTGCAGAATGCAAGACTGTGCCTGTGGTGGAGTGGGGGATGGAAGCAAACAGAAAATGAAAGCATTAATATATTGTGGGTAAAAGGTACTAGGACTCTGGTGCAGGGGGGTACTGTATAAAATGCACACCACGTTGTTATTTCAATAAATATGTAAATAATATAGCAATATAAACAATGATAATTTTAAAAACACTGCACAGAGTGTGTGTATATATATTTAACAACATTAGAAAAAATACAGTGCTCTACACAGTAGTCCCTTTATATTTCAAAAATGTTCTCTGGTATATATAGGTTCTTGTTTTAACATCTGTTATTTTTAATTAAAAATTTAGTGTTATTTTACCATATCTGTAATCACAGATTATTAGTGTTGATTGGTACTTTCAATTTATATTTATTTTAACTATGTATGTTATTGTATCTTTGCTAGTGTCTATTTCAGTGGGTTTGGTGGACATGATGTTCAAACTGTAGCTCGAAATGTATACAGCATTTTTCAGAGTTTCAAATTTCTCCTTTTATACTAAATAATTCATGCTTTGTAGGACAACCTACCTCCCTTCACTTCCAGCTAAAGACAGGCTATTATTCTGCATCTTGTTGGATTTTTCTGTCTGACAGAATGTGCATACATGATGCAGTTATAAGACTTAGCAGAATGTCTGGTGATGTATAATTGTATCTTGTAACAGTTTATTAATAGTAGTATTTTGGGGTATGAGTGCGTTGGAAGGCAAACTTCCTAAGAAATGCAAGAGACTTGATCATATAGTGAAATATTTTAGAAATATAGTTTTGGAGAGAGTTTTTATCCCAAATATATCATATATGAATATCAATAATTAAGATATATCAGACATTTATGGTTTTCTTATGGCTCAACTATATATTTCCTGATTAGTAATTCAAAACAAACTACAGTAATCAGAGTTGTTATAAGAGAACTATAATGATATTTATAATAATAAATAGCTATCATTTCTTCAATATTAATGTGTGAGTAACTATACTATGTGCTTTACATAGGCTAAATTAATCCTCACAATGACTTTGCAGGGAGATTATATTGTGATCATGTTAAAGATAAGCAAACTATTGCTCATAGAGATTTAAGTAATTGACCCAAGAACTGGTAGACCATGGTCTATTGTACTTTGAAACCTATTGTATTCTCTTTTGTAAGCAAGGTTGCCAGTCTTTGTCTTCCCTGACAATACTGGCAGAAAACACAATGAATTCTTAGCTGATTAAGCAAATATTTGCTCCATATCATAAACTCCATCTTTTCTAGGAATTGAGCAAGTTTATAAAAATACTTAATTAAAAACTCAATTCTGCACTGATGAAAGATAAAACTTTGATCTTTTTATAAATTAATACATAGTACAAAGCTGTTTAAAATGGTTGAATTTTAATATTATAATTAGGTATATTTTTCTTAAAATTATTTATTATAAAAGTAATTTTAACATAGAAAAATTGATACATTAATCATCATACACTATTGTCAATATTTTATTATGTACTTCTAAGACTGTGGAGAGCAAAAATCTCTCTGCTTTGAGAGAGCAGTTTCTATTTTAAATGGAAGAAATTATCTCATTCTTGGCAAGCTAAAATAAAGTATAAAAATACTTTGTATGTTATATTAATGCAACTTGAGAGCATTTTAATAATGAAAGGAAAATTTAATTTTTTCTGCATAATTATATTTAAAAATACTGGATTTTTGCCTATGCATATTTCCTTGGCTTAATTCTACATCTAATTAAACTAATCAAAATGGAAAATGAATAATTCTACATTTCAAAATTCTCCTCAAATCCTAATTCATTTATAGAAATTCAGCAGCAGAAAGCCATCAGCATGAAAATGAAGAAACCATTATGAAGTATTACCCGTCATATGCAATTCCGTGAATGTTTGCTTTATAGTACTTGACCTAAAATGCAGTCAAGTATGTAAGATAAATTTCTAACTCCTTATGAAGTACTCTGTGTAACATTAAAAATTGTTAACGTTGATTCTATGAGAAAGACAGAGAGAAACAGGCATCAAGAGATGAGAATAACATTTAAAACATTCATCTTCAGAAATAAAAATTCACTTATATAATTGATATATTGGCATTTAACACACTACCTCCAAAACATAATGGCTTAAAATAATAACCATTATGCATTGGCTGAAGAATTTTGGAGTCAAGTGTTTGGACAAGGCTCTGTTGGGAGATTATTCTGTTCAATGTGGCATCAATATATGGCATGTAATTGATATTCACCTGGAGATGACTGATTTGGAAATACAAGATGGGTTCATTTATATCTGGTGTCTTGGTTTGTTTGTAACTAGTAACCTGGGGTTAGTAGGACTGTCATGTGGACTTTATATCAGGGTGTTCTCAGGTAGTGAGACTTCTCTCCTTGTGGATCAAGTTTTGAAGAAAATGATCCAAGAGACCCAGGTATAGGTTGCAAGAGTTCTTGTAAGCTAGGCATTGAAGTCCCAGAATGTCACTTCGACTTGCATTTTTTGTTCAAATGAGTCACTAATTTTAGTCCCAATTCAAGTGAAAGGGATAATATTTAACATTTTCACTGGAAAATAATCAAAGAAATAGTGGTCATCTTTTGTTCCACTACCCATGGGGTATCAAATCACATTGTCTCACAATATTCTTTCTCTTTTGATATGTATTGGATATATTCAATGCACATTAGAAAATGATTTGAAATAATAAATCAAGTAGATTTAAATGATTTTTAATCTAATTATGACTAAACAAAAGTAAGAAGAAAATAGTTTTCTAAATGAACTTTAATTAACCAGGATACTATTTGATGAACTGAATCACAAATGCTAATCTGTTAGAATACATGTAGGTCACACCCAGGTGGCTTAGCAGTTTAGCTCACTGAGTATAGTCCACATACATCCCAAGATCTCTGGTTCTAGTCCCAGGACCCAGAGAAACTACCAAGACGAATCACTAAATAAAATAAATGCTGTCATTCTTCAATCTCCTTGACCCTCTGACTTCTTGTGAAATTTACAGGAAACTAGCTGCTACTAATGATACTAATTATGACTTTTATTTTCCCTTATTTTGCATCTTCATGTCACCTCTCTATATGATAAACATTCTGTTTCAAGAAACACAATTCTCTGAAATACCTTGCTCTCTTCCATTTTTTCCTTAGTTTCTTCAGAAAGTGGTTATGTGCAATATTAATTAAATATAGTTGCTTGTAAGAAAATTATAGAACGAACTGAAAAGAGAAATAGGAAAGGTCACCAGACCAAAATTTTTTGAAACTTTTACCTTTTTTTGCCACAGATTTATTATCAAGTACAAATCAAGCAGAAGACATTTTGCATTTCACTACTGCTTCTATCCACCTTTACATTCTGAAAGTTATATTTAACATAGCCTTCTCTTTGTTACTATGAAAGGTTCTAATATCTCCTCCTACTTGTGCTTATCGTCTGTGGATAGGTTTACAAGATATCTTCTTCAGTTAAAAATAATTTACATTTTCTAACAGAACCTGCAATTCATGTTTTTATCATGCTAGCTGTAATGTTCAGTTTGATCTTGCATTTTAGTTACACTGTTTTTCTGGACAATAACCAAGTATAACATTTTGTTCCAGAGACATGGATTTTACCAAGTCCTGTGTTTTCAATACACAGTATATTTTTTAAGAATTTGATAATAATAAAGATATAAGTAGCTCCCATATAATTTTGTTTCTGAATTATTAATCACTATCCTTCAATAAATCCGTTTGTTTAAATTTCATTCATGATTAATCTACAATTCCTTTTTCCTCTTAGGAATGGAATGCATGAATTTTAACACTGGGGTGTCTATTGCCACACTGTCAGAGAGTAGAGATGAAGGCATCTACAATGACTTAGCAACTGTTAAAATAACAGAACTCTAAAAGGAATCTTCTCTGTGAGAGTATTTTCCTCATTATCAGTTATTTAAAATATTCCATTTTGGAAAAGATTTGTTTTCTTTTGACCAATTAACTTCCATGAATAGGGCTCAACAGCAGGACTTCTATTTAGCAATAATCCTGTTTCTTGCACTTATTGAAATTAAAGGGACAATTAAAGTTTCAGCAGTTAAAAATTATCTATTAATTAAACCTAGAATCAAGAAGTCCTGAGTACAGGTGGCAACCACAAATCAAAACAATAAGTCTGTCTAGTAAGGCAACACCATCAAATCAGTCACTATATCAGCTGCTCATTTAATGTGGGATAGTAATGTTTTTCCACTTCTTGTGAGATAATCTTGCAAAAGACACATGAGCTTGACAAATATACATCCTTCAGAATCATTATTTCTAGGAAGTGTTGGTATGCTAATGTTTGCTATTTTTTCAGGTAGTTTTTGTATTGAAGTAGAAAAAAAATGATGTTTCAAATGTGAAATTTACTAACTGCCATATCAGTTACCTAAGATTGGGTTACTAAGCCATAAACATTTTCTTGTGATTAATATTGACATAGACTAATTTATTATAAAAATATTATCAACTGTTGATAATATTTGCCTTGAGAAATATATTAAACTCTGACATTTGAGTAAAATTATTTCATAATTAAAACTGAGATTCCTCTGAATCGCTATTTAAGATTAAAATGAAATTAAATAAAAACAAAGCTCTTACTAAAGTTGTCCAAAAAAATAAAAATATGCAAAGTGAATTAGGAGATGAGTACCAAAACAGACAATAATGTTTTATAACATGATAATTATAACTTATATCAAGAACCATAAAAATCTAAAATAACTGAGCGCAAAAATAGATTTGAATTATACAAAAATCACTCTAAGTTTATGGAATATTGGGTAAGCAGAGAAATTGAAGACAAATGAATCTAGTCATATTGGCAAGGTAGTGGGGAAATCTGCAAAATTTAGGTAACTCTGAGTTGTAATAAAGAATGTGTGCTTAGTGGTTAAAAATGCTACAGAAATCAAATTTGTTAGAAATTGGAGTATGTGTTGTATTTGGCTCTTGGGAAGATATCGATGATCGATTTGTATGTATCTAGTCACTACTCTTCTAAATAGTAGAAGTAGGGAAAATAAAGGAAAAACCTGGGAGAGGGAGAGTAGACGGAGCTTAAAAAGTTATTAGGTACAAGATATGTATGTTAAATTGAAATCAGCCAAGTAATTCTTTTTCAAATAAGAAGGATGATTGTGCTTTCAATACAAATTAGAACCCCAGAAGAAATAAATTTTTCAGAGAGAAGAAAATAAGTTTTAACTACATTAATGGTCAGAAATTACTTGAAATCTTAACTCTTGTACTGATGGGAAATAAAAGGGCTGAGAAGATGTATGATAACCATTTGAATGAAGAGATAGTTGAACCAAGACTAAGTTTGAAATCACTTTAGAAGAGGCAGTGAATAAATGGTGCTGCTCTAAAGTGGGAATTTTGGTAATGTCTCTATCTGGAGAGTTGGTAGTAAAAGAAAAGTTCATAAAATGATGAAACATAGCTAACTAAAATATGTTATCATGGGGCCTAAGAAAGCATAGAGTTTCACAGTGGGATTCTTTGGATCAGATATTCCAAAGAGGCTAATTAGACTTACAAAACTACAGTGGTCTTCCAAGGGACTAATTTCATAACTTTGGTTAGAATGGGACTTGAGATAATGGCTTTTAGATGAAAAGATGAAGAAAAGATTTTTAAAAATGGAGTCAGTAAATTAAAACCACAGATGATAAGCACAAGTAGGAGGAGATATTAGAACCTTTTATAGTAACAAAGAGAAGGCTATGTTAAATATAACTTTCAGAATGTAAAGGTGGGTAGAAGCAGTAGTGAAATGCAAAATGTCTTCTGCTTGATTTGTACTTGATAATAAATCTGTGGCAAAAACAGGTAAAAGTTTCAAAAAATTTTGGTCTGGTGACCTTTCCTATTTCTCTTTTCAGTTCGTTCTATAATTTTCTTACAAGCAACTATATTTAATTAATATTGCACATAATATTCAAAATGAATAATATGAAATAGGTTTGTAAATAAAATACAATATTTCATTCATTTTTAGTGAACTTATGTAATTGTATTTTGCTTATTTTACAAATAAAGGATGAAAGAGAAACAGAAAAGTTAGACTGTTTATAACTGACACAGGAATCCAAAACCTTGCTGTCATTGTACAATTGACGATCAAGAGGCTGAAATGACAAACCATGAACTTTAAATAAAACATATATTGAATCACATAAGAACTGAGTTGAGGTGCACTTGACTATATATTTTTATGTATTTATCAACATTTATTTTCAATTCTCGTTTTATTTTTATGTGCTCGAATATGTATGCTTGTATGTACGTATATATGTCTATAGCTATTATCTACATATCCATTTATATACCTTTCTGTTTGCTAGTCAACTATTTACCTAGCTACCCATCCATCCATCAATTGATATCAGGTTTATACTAGGCAATTAAAAAACATAACATAATGGACTTGGTTTCAAAGTACCCATTGGAAAAAGTATCTCTGGCATTTGGAAAAGTTTTTATTTTAGTATCACCTTGACACTGCATAATCATTTTTTAAATAATTCTTTCAGCACTCAGCCTTCATTTAACTTTATGAAAATTTCATTCCCTATCCACATTTATTATTTTTCCAATTCAGTGCAGACTAGAGAAAACATAGCCTGTGTCTAGCACTTGGGAACCACTATTTCCTACAGACAACCAAGGCTGTTTAGCTGTCAGAAAGCCTTGTGAAAAGTTCCAGAGGATAAAGCCTTCCTTATGCATTTTTCCACAAAGGGGGTTCCACTTATCCTGTCACCTAGGTACGTTATTTTTTCCACCTGTGTAAGGTTTATTTTAGTAGACCAACTTTCCTCATTTTAGCAAAGTCTGTATTTTTCTGACACCTGTGTAGACAAAAGTCTGACGTTTTTAAACAGTTTTCCTTATTTCCTGTGAACTCATAAGGCTGACTATATTGTTAATGGTGTGCTGTGCAGATATGTGCATTTGTTTCTGAATTTGGCCCACCCTTTGTCTCAACTGAGTTCATTTATTATTTACAGATTTAATGTCTTCTACAAACATTTCACTGATTTGTGTTGGGATACAGAGATTAACCACACAGCCTAAACTCAGTGAGTTAGTTCATGATCTAATAAAGTAGCTCTTTGAAGATAGGGACCATGTCTTATCTTTCTGTTTCCTGTAGCTCCCATCTACATATTGGACAAAATCAGCTTATGTCTGTTTATTAAGCTTTTCTTTCAATGTTGTTTTTGGGTTCTCTTATAAGAGTGGTTATGTGTAATTTTTAATAGAGTATCATTCTTTGTTTATGCATGCCTAGTCACTTACCCCTTACAAATATGTTTATAAATATTTTGATGCAAACAGTTATTGATGCACAATATGTATATACTTAAGTATCCACCTATGTATACAGCTTGACTAATCTTTCTGATGTCAGTGCTCATTCCAAGTTATCAAAATTCACAGCACCTCAGAAACCACTCTAGCTCCTTTTATTTGTTGTTCCTCTCTAAAGATACTCCATCAGCATACTATCTATGGATTATTTAATAAATTCATAGATTTTCTTTTTTGTCATATCACCATAGATCTAATTATTATGTCAGAGTGACACTTCAAATTTGTCAGTAAATATCTGTTAGACTGAACTACTGAAGTGTTACTCAGAATACAAAATAGATATACAAGTTCAAATATAGAACTATAAAAATTTTTGTTTACATAAACATGTCTTAAAAGATGAACTCACCAATCAAAATGCATAGAGTTGCTGAATGGATCAAAAAACAGTCATCAATATTGTGCCTAGAAGAAATGTAACAGAAACAAAGACAAACATAGGTTGAAAGTCAAGAACTATGAAAAAATATATCAAAGCAATAGTGTTGAACAGAAATCTGGAACTGCAATACTAATATCAGACAAAGTAAATTTTCAAAAGTATGTGATGAGGTAAGAAAGGATACAACATTATGTCCAAGTGAGTAAGCCGTCAAGAAGAAAAACTATCATCAACATATATGTGCCAAATTCAACAAAGAAATAAGGTTCCTCATATAGACAGATATAGCGTGTTTTACTCCCAACAAAAAGAAGTATACATTTTTATCAAATGTGCATGTAATATTTTCAAAGATAGACCATATTCTAGAACAAAAACTAAGTCTCAGCAAATTTAGCAATATTGAAATAACAAACATTTTCTCTGACCACAAATTAGAAATAAACGAAATTGGAACACACACACACACACACACACACACACACACACACACTCTCACCCTCACACACTCTCTCTTCCTCCCC
>RJWH01000354.1:454222-682318 GCA_004363575.1 Solenodon paradoxus | reverse complement strand
TGATTTTCTTTAACATTTATTTGTAAAAATTAAAAAGGATTTTGCTGAATCAAGTAATCCTTAAGTGCTATGTTCCCAGTGCACATACTTCAAGTCATCGACTCAAATATGATTTTTAACAACACTGTAAGGTACAGTCTATTCTTATTCTAGAGAGGAAGAAAATGAGTTTAAATAACATGCTCAGGATCAATAGCTAATAAATGATGGGAAAAAGATTAGAATCTAAGTAAATGACTTTAAATGCCGTGATAATAATACTTTTTTCATACTGCTCTAAAGACTGCAGCGTTTCTGAAATGCCTAAAGAAGAATTAAAAATCCAACCTACAAAGAGAAATCCACAAATATTAATTGAATATTTTATTATACATGAAAAAATAAGTTATAGAAGATGTTTCTGTCCTTAATATGTATTTATGAGTATTTAAGTAGTAAGTTTCTACCCATCTACCCTGCCTCATGGCAAGTTTATTTGTTCAAATGCCACTTAAAATATTAGCCTCTTTCTCAGGTAGGTGATTTTTTTTGAGTTGTATTGAATGGAAAAGAGAAATCTAGAAAGTAAGACCGATATTTTTATGACAGAACTAATTGAGGAAGTTAACATCTTAGGTTCAGAATGCCTTCAGTCAAATATCTTATTAATAGAAATGTGTCTAACAATGATAGGACCTGGGTGCTGGAGAAAGATTCTGTTTTACATGTGAGAGTGTCATGGTGATTAGCCCAGCAAGGTATTTTGAATAGTGTTCAATTTCTTATGGATTTAGTTTTGAATTATTTCTGTTTGAATTATTTCTGTTTGATTCCTTGATTGGTAACAATGTCGAGTGGTATTTTGTGGGGTTACACTCTGTCTAATGTTATATATTTAGGTGTTCTCTTGTTAAACAAGAGGTATATGGTTTCTTCAATTATGACTGAGGAAGCTGACCTTTATATTTCTGGTACAATTGTGAAAAAAGCTTCCTAGAAATCTCTAAAATCCACCTTAAGTTATAAATAAGAAGCTCTTTCTGTTTTCACAGTATGTTTTCTGTATTCAAGAACATTAATGTTGATCATAATTGCTTCTGCCAGCATAGGTTGTTGGAGTCATCTCATTGCAATTAAAATGACAATAGTCTGTATCTCAGAACCCAAGTCAACCTAGTCTTAAGAAAGATGCTCTGTGATTGTAAATATAGGGTTGTTAAATTGAGTAATTTTCTTTGAATTTTCTATCATTTGTTTTATGATACTAATACATATGAGATGGTATATTGCATAATTCTGTCTCACACTACCACCTTAAAAATAGTAAATACAAGCTTATTTTTGTGTTCTATATACTTTTGTCATTTTTATTATAGATTTCTGCTGTCATGTGATTAAAATCTTATGCTAAAATTCATCAGTCAAATAAATCTAATCACCTTTGAGTTCACATTCTGTACTGTTATTTTTTTTAGTGTTTGCTCTAAAACTCATAGGCAGTAAAATTTGTAAAAGAATAATATATCATTTTTTTCTGTATGCCATTTTAAAGATTTGCTTATCAACAGATGTTTTTCATTGAAACTCTCATTAGTTCTCTGTATTCTTTCCAAAGGTAAACCAGAGCTGTTGTATTTTACAGGTATTATTGTTTCATGAATTACTCTGATAAGAAGGGAAATGCATTAATACATTTTATTGCTTTGTGTTTTATTTCTTGTTTATTTTTTATTGGCTTGTTCTCTCTCAGGGACTGGTTTCTTTCCCCAAAGCTCACATGTGTGTCAGAAACTATTTACTGCCCCTTTCTACATTGTCTAAAGCCTGACTAAGTTTCCAAAGAAAATCATTCTACCACAATGCTTTGTATTTTTCCCTGTCTTCTTTCAGTTGGTAAGCACTGAAACTTTATGTTCAAATTCCAAATTAACAACAACTCATTTAACTTGCTCTATAAAATTTGTATAATTTCAGTGCTTTAAAATGTTCCTGTTACTAAAAGGGACTCCAGGCTCTTAGACTGAAGAACTTAGCATTCAGAGCATTATACTTCTTTCAAGTCATCTGTTCTCAAGATGTATGATTTTTATGTTATCTCCTGAATATATGTATTGACTTGACTATAAATGGTAATGAAGCTGTCCCTGGTGACTGTGTATATGATGCTCATCTATAAAGTTCCTTCCAGTTGCCTGCTTCCCCAACATCTACTAGAGATCCAGATCAATCTTTCTCTAAGCTTATGATGTTTTGGAAATTTCCTGGAACTAAGCAGAATATTGTGGAACTAATAGGAATTATTCACACTGAACAATAACTAGGCCATGTGCTTGAAGCACAATTTCTGAAAATATTTTAGATGCTGTAGAAGGCTCTTGCTGGAAAGAAGTCTATTTAGATGGCTTCCAGAAAATATCTTAGCTCCTGAGAATGTTCCAGAGTACTCTGTCAGTGCCTCACTGGTGGTCTTCTCTCCCCCTAAAGCAATTATAAGGGTAAATTCTCAAGCTGGTAATCTTATCCTCTGACTCCTTCTCTTGCATCAACTCACTATAAGATTCTCTTCACTTAATGATTTATTTTTAAAGGAAGAGTCAGCATTACTAACTTACTACACAAAATAGAGAACATGTCATAAAGAAGATAGCAAGAAGTCTTGTCTCATTAGGTATAAAGAGGAAGATTCAATATTACTACAGGACTGCAGAAATCCAGGTTACAGAGGTCTTTAAAAAAACCACTAGATCCTATCTCCATCTTCTCATGTTAGTTTTGTCTCAAGCTAGTGAACACTTCAAGGAGAGTGACATGCTAGCAATCTGACTTATAAAACAAAAATTTCATTTAGATCAGTGCCAGGCTTGTGTTAAACCATCACTTTGCTTTTATCCCAGTGCTGGTGAGTTAGAGCCTCTGCAAATTTACGTATCTGGCAGTTTAACAAGAATGTCAAGCTCATCAATTGTCAGAGAAAGAGAATGGGTAATGACAAGGAAGAAAGTTCAAGGTGATGTCTTTGCTAAGCTCTGGAATGCTAATAACTGGAAATAGACATAAATATGGCATCCTCTATATAAACGTAAATGATTTTTGTTGCTTTATTACTTGTCAACAGCTTCTATGTCCTGAGTAGTGTCCGTCTGCTGGTTTTTATGTGCCAATTATTTTCTGTTTGTAAGTCAACAACCAGCTAGGAAATCAAACCTCTAGTGATAACCTCTTAATTAAAGCAACTGCTAAACTCAATATTCACTTTCCTTTTATTAAAATGACTTGCATGCTGTACAGGGACAACATGGAACAGATTAATTTTCCTCAAGGAGATAAAAGATGCAAGGAGAAGAGAAATAATCTCTCCCAACCTCATATGGCGTTTGCTTCTTTTCAGATGTTCTGATTAAAAAAGATATCATAGAGAAAAAAAGGTCACCAAAAGACCAGCATATGGTGGCATGCTGGGTTTCAACAATATTATTTTCAGTAGGGTTATGTGTCAAGATCATATCTTGATAGACCATTTGCTTTGGTACTAAAGTACCAAAGTAGTATTGCATGGGACAGTATTTATCAAGGCTGTTAAGGGGACTAGGAAATAGACAATGAAAGGGGAAAATCTTTTCAGATATAATGCCTTAAACTTTGTGATAATGAGTCAGTTCAATATAAAATATAGAGTAGAAGAAGCAAATAATCTGTTAATCAAGGAAATAGGACTCAGCACCCTAGAATCATACAACAGAAATAACATTATGTTTCAACAAAACGCTATGAAAATATAAATGTTTTATCACATTAATTTTAAAATATTTTCCAGATTCAAGTATTTAGAAAAATCAGTTTTGATTAATATATCTATTTTAGAATTATTTGGTTCCCTAATATGTGTTTACTTTGAAATATCTATTGTTAATTTGAAAAGTACAATAAAGTAGTGGTTCCCAAATACAACTCTTTGGCAAAATTTTCACCATGCCAGTAAAAAATAGCTAAAGGAAAACATCGTGAAATACCCATAAAGATCTCCTAAGTCATTTTTGAAAGATGATCCTTTATTCTTTAACATAATGTCTATTAGCATTTTTATTGTGATAAATCCACCTTCTACAAAAATGTATTTTACATATAAAGTATGGATATATATTTTAATTTATTTTTAATTTTTTCATCATTGTGGTAAGCATATCATGCACTATACTATTTCTTATTTTTTTAAACTGTGAAAACTAAAATCTAATCTACACAAGTACAGTACAAAGCCATCTCTATGTTGCGGCTCTCATTTCATTTAAATGGTGGAGAAATAAGGAAATAGACCAAAGAGGAAAGGAGACATAGCCAATGCTTAAAGTACATCAGCTAGTTTAAGTTCATTTTACTATAACAATGAGAAAAAAGAAATCCCTGCCTATGTTGAAAGCGTAATATCTGTCGTGTCATTTCATTGAAAGTCGAAGTGTCCAAAAACCCAACAGGTATAAATCAAGAACTTACTCTACAGGGAGGTCTGTAACACTCAGTGACTGGATGCCAGTCTCTGAAAAATCCTGGGCTTTTAAATATACTGTGTACAAAGTAAGCATCCAATCAAACATACGCATAAGGCTATGTAAATCTTTTTGCATAATTTCGTTACTTGAACTGTAATGAAGTATGGAAAGAATAGTGTCTTATAATCATCAATCTCAAAAGATAACTGGAAACCACAAAATAATGTTTTTGTTTGTATCAGAATACAATCATAGATAACTGAATTTTTCAGTTACACTACATGGGTGAGAGGGAGGGTGTGTGTATGTGTAAAATTACTGTAACTAGACTTTGTCTTAGTTATCATTTTTTTAAATACAAATTATTTGTGAAAGACATATTTGTAGTTCTTTCTTACAAATGGCAATACTAAAGCTTAATGTAAAGTCATCTTCCCAAAGTCATTCAGCTATTATGTATGGGGCCCCAGAGTGTTAGTACAAGCCTTTAAGGGAAGTCTACTGATTCTCTTTCTATTGTGGCAGTCTGTAGGATTCCATATACCATTTTATGTATAATGGTCTACTGATTACGCAGATACTATTCGTAAAGCATTTTGGTTTTTGCAGCTTTCATAGCATTGTAGCCATCGAACAAAAATGTACAGCAATTTAGGTCTCTGCCAACCCAGCCAACACAGCTGACCGTGTTAGCTGCCAGAACAGCTGGGAGGACCGAAAGGCTTCAAAGTCTAAGCAAATAAATCAAAAGTTATCCATGAGAAGTCCAGTACCTTTTCTTCTCACATCGCGTGGTTATGTAAGGCTGCAGGAAGCAAGAGAGTTTACCATGATATTAAAGGTCACAAAGATAAGAAGGAAAAAGACATATATTCAAACTCACCCATGTGAAGAGGTGGGTGATCTAGGTGGATTGCAAAGAGACTGCTCAGTGGCAAAATATTTTCATTGAACCAGACTTTATTTTTCTCCTCTTCTAGTCTCAGTTAAATCTCCAATCATTATATAGTTGCCTGTTTTCCTCCTTTGGTCCCAGAAAGGGATTGTGGAGTCATGGTGCCTAGGCATTCAGACCTTTGAGTAATATTTTAGTATCAAGTGATGACCAAACCACTATTCCCATTACCGATTCAAATTCTTACCTTGGGCTTGTTTAAATTTAATTTATTTAAGAACATCATTTGTAAAGAGGCTGATTTATCTTGACTTATTTACCTTGTAAATTCCAATGAGATGGCAATCATGTTTATAAATAACAAACATCCCATTTTAGTCAAATAATTTAACTTTGAATTATATTTACTGTTTTGACAGAACATTTTAACAATGCAATAATAAATTGTCAAATTGTAGTACGTATAGTTTTTAAAGATTATAATCCACCTTTATAGTAACTCCTATAGTGAATGATAATTTTTAATTAGAGACTGTCAGCTCCTTATACTAAAATTTAACTAAGAAAATATTTATGATATATTTATTGCAAAGATTATGAAGAAAAGATTTAAATAAAAGTAAGTAAATTTATAAACTAAAGCTATATAAAAAAACTACTATACTTCTTGGGACATCTTTCTAATACTGAACTAAATATGCTTATTTCTCAAATAGAGGCTTACCAAATTATTTAATAAAATAATTTATGTTATAAACTTTGTAATCTAAGAGTACTAGGAATGATTCTAGTATATACAAAAAACAATGAGAACCTATCATTTCTGGCCTTGATGTGCAAATGATACCAACACGACTTTGTTTATTTTCTAATTTCCAAAGCAATATCTTTAAGTGTGAATTAGATACTTTGGAATCCCAGCTTTGAAATATTCCAATCCTACAAATCAGAAAGTTTATTTATTCTTTTGTAGATTACACAAGATACCTTTTTATTTTATCATTTTAAGTGGGAAAATAGTTGATGAAAAATTACCTTGACAGGATTGCTTAAAATAAAATATCTCTGTAACATTGAGAAGCTATTATGAGGCATATAACTGTCAAATATAAGTGAATCTTGGCAATATTCATTGTTTCCCTGACATCATATTTATCTTGGATAAGTTTCAAAGGTAAATCTTATTTGAAAAATATTATGCTTAACAGAAATAAACAGATTATTTTATATTAAAAAATGAGATGTCTTCAGCTACTCCTGTGAGCTTTGCATTTCTTATATCAGTTTTGCTTTTTGAATAAGCATAGTGTTTTACTTTTGTGTGCTGCTATTTATTCTGGAAAATATTGGCAGTCTTTGGATTTCTAAAATGATTGGCAGAAATAAATGTTTGTATATCTTCATTTTATTTGTAATCAAAAACATCTTGGAGTCACTGAAATACAAATAAATTGGCAAATTAGGCCCTCATTATTGTGATTATTTTTCTTTCCTCATTTGTTAATGGTATTCTGTTCATCAATAAAAGCTTGGGGAAACTAGGACAACTGTTTAGTGTGGCCTACCCGGCGTTTGTTGAGTCCCTACTTAGAAAAATTGCCACGGTTGATGTTGTTTTATGGTGTTTAAAACATCTCTTTGAAATTTTTACTTAAATAGAGGATAAATCCATTAGATTACAATTTTTAAGCAACTGTAATTCCTAGATGGTGTAATATTGAATATTCTTAACTTTCATCTTATAATAATTTATCTGTACATTACAAGATATCTAGATCAATGATGCCCTCATGTGTATAGCATACTGTGCGAATGTGTGAAACAGAACAAAGGCAATGGAAGAATGGAGATACAATAAAGCATGTTGATGTTTTCTGGTGATTACTTTATATTGTTTTCATCATACAAGAATCAATTCTCCACTTTGGTTTCTTTCCCTTTCATCATTCATTGTCAAAGTACTTATCTCCCTTTGGCAATGTCGATGCTTCAGTGAGATTTGAAAACCACCTATCTAAATGCATGTTTTAATTCTCATTTCTCACCTACGGTCATCTTCCAGCAACTTTTTTTTTTCTTGTTGTATTTTAATACAGAGTGACTTCCTATTTCTGGTAATGGTTTTAGAGCGTTAACTGTTACTCTATCCCTTCTCTCTACCTGCAAAGTTTTGTCACTATTCTTAATCATCACAGAATCAGGTTGGAGTGTAAAATAATGTGTTTTGGTATTCAGTATTGTTTATTCTTTCTTTTTATATGTACAGTGCTTTCATAGTTGAGGGATCTGTCTTTTAGTTATGGCACAAGCATTGTCTTTTTGCTTTTTCTTTTTTCTAATTATTCTGTACTGGATTTTCAATGAACTATGGGGAGACATGAAGTTACGATGTCACCATGGTTGCCCATAATTCTTCTAATATTTTCCGTGATATTTACTATAATTTTATTAGATATACAAAAGTTATATAATATAGACATAAAAATACATTGTTATATTTCAATTGCTTGAAATTGTAAACATGAAATATTGGGAAAATTGGGCATAACTTTCTCCCTTCATAACTGTTCTTCATTTTTAATATTGAGGTTATGTTAATTTCACAGGAGTTGAGATGTTGTCTTTCTATTTTATATATCAGTAATAGTATGATTATATTGATAAACTCACAAGTACATCATCCTGTGTTGCTTTTCTCTGTTTTAACATAAAATTATTTTTTTTTCTATATTTCCCCTAGCTAATTCTGTTTCATTATTTTAACACTTTGTTGCATCGGTAATTTCAAGTTACCGAGAAACATTTTGCAGTGTTTTTCTTTTTAAATTTTATTTTATTTTGTGATGGATCTGTATTTGTGTCCTTTAAAAATAGATATTTGTACATTCACTTTTGAAAAGCTGGTAAATTGTAGTTTTCTTGCATTCTACATTTTTAAAGAAGTAGCATTTCTTTTTATTAATCCCTATATTGTTATTGTTTTATGTTTGATTATTTATTTATGACTGTTCTGAAAATTTTCTCATGCTCCTGCATTGGGAACTAACTAGTTTCCATACATTCTTCTTGTTGCAAGTGTAAGCACTGCAGTCTAGACATTGCTAGCCTTCTTTTAATGCATGGTACAGATTTTGATACCACAGTGTTTCTTAATCATTCAGCTTTTTTGTTGTTTTTTGTTTTGTTTTGTTTTGAGGAGAAAGCATCTTATTTTATTTTTATTTATTCGATCCTAGTTGTTTCCTGTTAGATCTGGGACCCAACCCAGGCTATGTGACTTGCTCCTTCAGAGGTAATTTATCTAACTACCTCTCCACTAGAGTACACCCAGTGTAACATATTTTAAATGTTCTTAAGGACTCATGATTTTTCTTAAAGAGGTTAGTGTCAAAATATATAGTTTTTCTATTTATCTTTCATAATTGTCTGAATTTAGTCGTCATCACAGCGAAATTGTAAAACAAAGAAACAACTATTTTAGACTTATTTTATGAGCAATGGTGTGGTCAGTTTTTTTAAATGCTGAATGTGATTTTGACATGAGCAGATCTAGTTTTATGTATGGTACATATGTTCCAAATAAAGCTTAGATTGTATTTTTTAATTTTGCAATTTAATTATTTTTATCCTCTCTCTTTGACCAGCTCCTCATTTAGGAAAATGAGTTCATGTTTTTCATTATTATAGTAAATTTAAAAATCAATTTTCTCCCACTTCACCCTAGTTATCAGTGATATAAAACATGTTTTTACTTTTATAAGTATTAAGTGCATTATATCCGAGGCAAACATGTTTAGAATTGTCATCACTTGTTAGTGAATTGAAGCTTTTTCATAATGCAGTGATACTTTCTGCATTGATGCCATTTAATCTTAAAACCTATTTTGTGCAGTATTGTTTAGCTTAACATTTATATATGTACATATATGTATATATAAACATATATTTATAGATATGTATGTGTATGAATAAAAGTATTTATATATGTATTTGAGTGGCTTAGATTTTGGTACTTTTTGGTTTCAGTCTTTTTCTGTCCTTATATGCCTCTCAGCAAATGTATTTAAATTTTTTTTGTCTTTTGACAGATGTATTTAATGCATTAACATATATTGCAGCTATTGATTCTATCATCTTTTTTTCCAGTACTGCCTATATTTCTTCCTCTTTTCTCTTTTTTTTTTTATTAGTTGTTGGAATCCGTTGCTTTGTGTTACTTTTATTTTTCATTGTTTGGTTGTCAGATAGAATAAGAAACATTTATTCTACTTATATTTCTTTGGTGATTTTATTTAAATGTTCTACATATGTACTGCAAAGTTAAAGTTAATATGTTAACAATCCTAATCATTATGAATAAATATTCTCTTCCTATTAATGCCATGTATTTCAAATACTGTTTTTGTTTATATTTATTAATTTTCTTAATTAGTAAACCTCTGATTATCCTTATGGTATCATTTTTCCCCTTTTAGATATTTTTCTGACAAAGTCTGAAGGTAATAAACAGTTTCAGTTCTTGTTTATCTATATATGTCATTGTTTCATTATTTTTCTTGAAACATAATTTCAGAGGGCACATTATTTTATGTTGAGATTCACTTTCAACACTTTGACTATATTTTTTTCTCTGTTCTCTATTTCTGTTCTCCTTAATGTTTATCCTCATTTGCAGTTTTCATATTTTCCCTTTGGATATTTGTTCAGATACATTTCCTAGTTTGCTAACTTTTTATTAGTCTCTAAATCAAAACTCTTTAATTTAGGCCCTCATTGAGAATTTATTACACTTATTACCAATTGCACCAGTAGACTATTTATTATGTTACTTGTCTGTCTCAGCAATTGTGAAAGTTACACTTACCCTGTGTTGTCATTTTAGAAATTATGGTATCATAAGAAATTTCCTATTAATTTACTACTTCATTATGATTTTGTACTATAGAAGCTAATCAAGAGTTAATTTTTTAAAAATATATTAATCAAATGTTACTTAAGAAATGTTTAGGATTGGACCCCAGAAATACAGTGTCTCACAGAGAATTCTTGTAAAATTATGGAGGTGGGGGATATAGGGGTATGCAAAGGCAGTTTATAGGAACCAAAGCCAACACTAGTGTCCTGAATTTATAGTTATATCAATCCAACAGAAAGAAAATTAGGTAGAGAAACCAATTAACAGCTTAAAATAATAATAAAAGTAAATAGGTACAAATACCTTTAGAGTGCTAGCAACTGCCAGGAGCAAGTTTACAGTTTAAATGATTAGTGCAACTGAATTTCTCTTTATGCTGAATGAACAAATCTGTTAAGAGCAGAGAAGATAAGAGTTTATAATTTCAGGGGGAAAAAAGACCAATCAAAAACTTAATTGGATCCGTTTAGAAGAAAAGGATAAACAATGTACTAAAAAGGCAGTAGTAATTAAGAAGGCATTTAAGGATTAATACAATATACTCTAATATTGTATGTCTCAGGGTAACCAAATCAGATCTAATTTAGACTTTCAAGACAGCAATTACCAAAAATTTCCATGAATAAGCAAAATTCTTTGATTTTTTTTTTTTTTTTCAATTTCTGAAGAGGAAATGTGAAATCTTGCTGAAGACCATTCAGGAATAAATTGTTGGGTCCAGATGGTTATTCAATAGTGTTACATAAGGAAAAAAATAACACTGGAATTCATTTCCCTTTATCAGTCGTGTTTATAATCATCTCTTGTTTTAAGAATTTCTTCTGCTTTCCATGCATAAGACCTGAGGACTTAGTATTAAGAAGAAGTATAGAGATCATTTTGTTTTAGCTTTGACAAAGCAAATTATGATTTGAACTTAAGGATCTATGATTATAGCTCTAGGTTTGAACTGGAAATTGACAATAAACTGCCCATTTTCACTAGAATTTTGTTTAACTACTGGTTATTCTAATAATCAGTGCAGGCCAAAAGGCATTATTTAGAAATATTTGCAAGTGTTCCATTGCTAAGAGAATTATTTGCAAAGTGGGACTCCCATGCTACTTGCAGCAAAGTCATGTGGGATTCTTGACAAAAAACAGGTTATCACTTGCCCCTGACCTTCTGCACACCTCTGAATAAATTTTCCTGGCTGACCTGCTGGAAATCTGAATTTTGATAAGCACCACAAATAATTCCACTGTATATTAATAATTGATGACCAGCTTTCTAGGCAATTACCAGGATGTGCCAACTAGTCCACACTGGTTGATTGTCTAGCTATTGGTTCTTAGGTGATTTGACCTTCATTGTCTGCGTGTGAATCTAGAATTCCTGGACTCTTAAATTAATTAACTTTTAGGATATAACCAATTGATAAGGACCAGAAAATAATATTGCTATATATAACTATATATAAATACTTCCTTTCATTTTTGATGCTGTGTAATTTATAAAATACATGAGCATATACTATCTCATAGTGTTCATACAAGTCAGTGAGTGAAGGCTCTAGTAACACAATGTATAGACCCATTCAATTTTTTAAGACAGTATTAAACAATGTAAGAAAAATAAAACATCTAATTGGAAATTAAGGATAAGAGAAGTTAACTATGAATGTGAAAATCTCATAAGGTTTAGGGAAATAATAATATTTGCATAAGGTTTAAAAATCTTGGAAGTTTTCGTAGAGGTGGAAATAGTTACAGAAGACAGGAATAAAAATCAGTGTCATAAAATTTATAGAAGTTAGAATAGGTGATCTAGAGTTTACCATATGAGTAATAGTCAGTGAAGCACGTAGTGAAAAGGGGTAAAGTAAATGAGAAATAAAATAAGTGAGTCATATAATAAAGCAATCTTAATGGACAGGCTAAGGAATTTGTGTCCCAGTTATGTTACTCATATTGTAAGTAAATATGAAATAAGTTTAAAGATAAATGATGGGTCTGATAAATTTTTAAATGTTAAAATATCTATTCATGGTTCAAATGACCTATATCCAGCCCCTATGTTGATGGATAATTCATATAAAATGTTCCATCAAGAGGGAGGGGAAAATAAGGAAAACAGTGAAAAGGAATCTGACACTGATATTAATAATTTACTGCAATGATTATTCTAGGTCATTGTGGTATTCCTTTAATCATTTCTTTGAGAATGGCCATGTATAAAATTCATTAGCAAAGGAAAAATTAGAGGCAAGGATAAAGGACTACTGCAGCAGTATACTGAAATAAAAGAAAGGCTTCAGTAGAATAGTAGAAGCCCAAATATATGATTTATAAAGGTTTAATTAATAAAATTTTCCAACTTATTAAATACAGTATCATTGACAGTCATAGTAATTTATTATTATTATCAAATATTGCCTCGTTTCATAAAATAGAGCAGTGTGTCACTTTAAAATTTCAGCTTTCAGAAGAGAAAAGAAAAGCCATGCAAACTTCCACCAGAATGAAATGTCTTGGAATTGAACTGTCATTTGAAAGATATACCAATGATTTAGATTACACGAATAAAAATGCAATGATTGTATGGTTCGTTTTTGAACCAACTTTTGTGACTCTGTGTCACAGATTTATTCATGTCAATAAACATACATCTATATTATTCTTTAGAATGGCTTCACCATATCCCATTTTATAAACATACAATATTTTAAATTAGCTTTTGTTACTAATGAGCATTTGATTGCTTTCATTTCTGATAGTGAAGAATACTTCATATTTATTTCATATTCACACATATTTATTTCATAATAAAAATGCCTAGATATAGAATTTTTAGCTCAAAAGTGTAAACATTTGACTTGTGGATCGCTGTTGAAGATACCACTCCAGAAAACTTTGACAGTTGTTTGCTTTGTTATACATAGCACCTACTTCTTTAAAATTCGACAAGATGAATGACTTTGGTCCCTTCATACTTTATCTCTTTCCCATTTTTGAAATTTATATCCATTCTTAATATATGTTAATAAATGAATATATGAAATATAGTATATCAGTCAAATTCTTGGGAAAAATGCTTCTTGGAATTATGCTGGGTAAATTTCCTATATATCTCAGTATGGTGAAAAACATTTTGTTAAGAAGTCACATGAACTCGTTTAGTTACAATATCTTTAACCTAGGGAAAGCATAAGAATATGTTTAATTTTCTCCTTCACTCCCTGCTACATCCCTTCTTTCTCCCTCTCCTCTTCTTACACATACTCTCTCTCTCTTACACACACACACACACACTCACACACATCCCTCTCTCCCTTCATTTTTCTTCCTTCCCTTCCTCTCTCCCTCCTTCTATCCCTACTACTCTTTGTTCCTCTCCCCCACATCTATATACACACTGAAAATCCTCTTTCCCCTGATAATTTTGCTTAATATAAATGTACACAAAAAAGCAAGACACTGTTTCATTATGTGTATGAATTTGAATATGAAGGCTAATAAATATTATAGGTTAATACAAATCTATTGCATTTTTAAACATAATTATATATACTAAACTGTAGTGGGGAAACTTTTTGGGGGGTAACAGCTCTAATATGCTCTAGTTTCAGGAAGCTAAAGGTTACTAGTTTAGAAAAGCTTTCTGGGATAGAAGATTTCTCATTAATATACAACAAAGGTAGAAAGTACTTGTTCAGTGATTTTTAATCAGTTTATGACATGGACTGCAAGGCTCCTTCAAAAGGAGATTCTGCTTGACTAATAATACATTAGCAGTAATCCAGTGATCTATCCATGCATTAAGGATACAATTTATTTTTCTACTGATCAGTTCTTTTCCTACCAAAACGAATTGTCTAACTTTTGATGGAACTGTCTAACAAAAGAGCTTTGTGGATAAAATTGACAGACCTTACAGGGTTCAGTTTAGTTTGAATGCTAAATTAGAAACCCTTGTATTAGGATTAGAATGAAAAAAGAGCTGATCTAATTGCATGTCCAAGCAGATATGTCAAATCTAGTTTCTTATGAGCATTGAATTCTAGCATAGTTCATAAATATAGTTAATGTATTAGAAAAGAAGTGATTCTTAAGACTCTTAGGAGATTCTCCTGACTCCTAACTCTTCAGAAAGACTGATTCTTATTTTCTTTATTAATTATTATGATTCAGTAGTAATTAATAATGTTATCATTTCCAATAATAGTTACTAAATTTAATAAGGACTCAAATATTTTAAATGTTATTTTTATTTTTAATTTTAAATACATGCTGTATAGGGAACTCTTTACAAACAATTCATAGTTTGTCTTTTCCTTAGGGGTATATACCTTACCTTTGTTTATATATGTGCTTGTATGCATCGAGAGAGATAGAATATACTTAAAAAGAAACAATTAATATAATCTGAAGCAATATAAATAAAACTTTTTCACTGAAGTACATAAGTATCCCTAAATCATGAATATATGTGTAAGAGACCTTCTAAAACACTGACTTTAAAAGTAGACTAAACCCAGCTACCACACTAATTTCACAAAGGAAACATTGTTTTTGATGTGTGAAGTATAAATTCAATCGGCTGTTATAATGGTTAATCAAAATCACTGAGAGAGTTATAAGTATCATTACATGTGATTAATATATATATATATACTCATTCATACAATTGTGGAACACTAATTACTTTGCAATTTTTTTACCAATGAGTAAAGATCAAACTCATGTCTTAGTGATCATTCATATATGAAAGAGGAAGAATAAATATATATGTCTATTATAATGTCCATGTTCTTTTATTTGAACCAACTGGCTGGATGATGACATTACTAGTACAGGAAAAATAGGAGTAGGAATATATTATGATTAGAAATATAATTTTGGTTTATGTGTGAGCTGCCTGTAAGATGATAAAGAAGTTAGTTTATATTTGTTTCTACCAATCTTTGCTGAATTTCTAAAAACTGCCTTACTGAAAAGATACTTTTGTTGCTTAAATTGAATTACGTGTGTTTTAACTAATAATACCATGAAATTAAGGTGTTAATATGCCTAATAGCTTCATATATAGATTCTATATAATTGTTGCATTTTATGTATATTCTTCAGCATGATTAATCCTGTTTTAAAATAAATTATCCATACCATGAAATTGCTTAGTACTGCAGAGATGGAGAAATTAGATTAATGACATCACCCCATTTCAATATTTAATTTCAATTCTGATTTTTATTATCATAAAATTATTAGTCTATTGTAATATTGTGCCTAAAATATTCCTGTGATAGCTTCTGATTTTTAATATCAAAATAAATTGTATAATTTATATATTGTCAAAAGAGTTAGATGCTGTAGTGTGCAAGTTATACAAATATGATAAACTCATAAAGAGAAAAAAGACAAATCTGATTGTTCTTCATTTAAAGTAGATGTGATTTATTGATCCTTATAATAATATCTGTAGTGGAAATAAATGTAACTAAAAGTTGGCATTCTCAAGTATTTTACAGTCTAGTGAGAGGGATAAAACATGTAAACAATAAGCTACGAAGTAAGAAGGACTATGATCAGGGTCATGTAATAGACATCAAGAGCTGAGTGATTTGAATATCTTTGAAAAAATCGCTTTTGTTAATTTATGTCATTCTAGCAAAGAAAAAAACTTGAGTATATATGTGTGGTCTAGTCTTTTTTGGACATTTTACTCTGTCATTTAGGAATCTTTATGGAGCATATTTTCCCAGCATGAATAATCTGAGGTGATTATTTCTAGCCTTTTCATGTTAATAGTATTCAGATATTTTGAGAGGAAGAAATCATTATTGCTTCATATGGCATGAAATAATAAGGAAAACCACAGCTAACTTCAACTCTCATATCTGTATTGATGGTTTTCTCCATACATTTTTGTTTATTTAGAGCACAGAATGTTTACTCTTAAAGAAAAGTATTGCTGTTGTAACAGTAATACAGTACAAATAAATGATCATGAGTACATTGCTTCTGGAAAGGCAGTGACAGTTTTCCAATTTTACTACCTAAGGTATGTGTTTGAACAATTTCTACTACACAGACAGTTGACTGTCCCTTTCATAATAATTAGATAATAGGTTTGCTATGATCCTCCAGATAGGAAGTTCTGTAACAATATATGTAAATACTGTCATTGAGACTTTGCCTTCCCAGTCTCTTGACTCATTTTATAATAATATAAAGTATTAAGAATGCTACTGTTTTTTCACTCTGGAATATAAAAATGCTTTCTTGTAAATTCCTATGTAGAATGGCAATTTTTGAATACTATAAAATCAGATATTTAGATACTTTTAATTATATAAAACTGTACCTACAATATGTATTCCTGTGTTCATGTGGGTGTGTGCAGTACATGTGTGTATAGCTAATTACTATTTAAAACTCTAATACAATCCATAAGCATTTGCTAGCTCAAACAAATTCCCTATTGCGCCAGAGCAGTGCTTACTTCAAAATAACCTGTTTAAATACTCTTTCTGAAACACTCATACATTCTAATTCCCCCAGGGTTGTCTTTCTAATTTCCCCCCTTATTTCTTCTCTCCTGTTTTTTCCTTCCTTTTTATTAATTTATTCTTTTCTAACATTATTAAAATGTAAATTATATCACATTTCCCTTTTTGCCAAAGCTTATTGCATGCCTAGTACTAGCTATAAGAACCTACATGAATACTGACAAATTAGATGTGTTTTCCTCGTTTTCATAGATCTTACAGTGGTAGTAGTCAAATGTGAACATAAAAACACATGTAAGTTTTATATATAGGTAAAATAAGTCATCTGTGTTGTATATTACCGAATGATAGCATATCACAGCATAACTTTTAAATGGTGCCATTATTTGCCCATAGACATAATGCTTCTATATTGAAGCATGAAACATAGTTTGAAAACTTTTAGAAAAAGAGCAAGATGAGATAATTACCATATTACAACATGTCTATTTTAAAAATAAGCAGTTTAATTAATTGAAAGTACTGGTTTTTAATTACTTTTGATTATTATATTTTTTATAATTTTTAGGAATTTGTTTATATTTTATTTAAGGGACATTGAATCAAATATTATATAGGTTAATGTTCCACATCATTGCAAATCAACATCTGTATTTAATACATTATTTTCAACACCAACGGTTCAATTCTATCCTTCATATAATTGACCCCTTTTACCTTACTTGCCTGGCCCTCATCCCTGTTCCTTCTGGTAACCAATAATCTGATTATATAGATTAAAATCTTTTTGTTTGATTTGGTTCTTTTTTTGGTTTCTTGTATAACACATACAATTAAAATCATATGATGTTTACTTTTTTTCTTTTGACTTATTTTACTAAGCCTAATTATCCTTAGGTCTATCCATTTTATTAAAAATGGCAGGGTTTTAAAATTTTTTAATAGCTGACTAATATTCATTGTTTATTCATGCCACATCTTTATCCATTCATCCATCTATGGGCACCTCGGTTGTTTTCCAACTCTTATCTATTTAAAATAGTGCTACAATAAGCATTGAGGTACATAATATCTCTTTGAGTTAGTGCTGTTATATTTTTTACAGTGCATAGCCAGAATCTGAATAATGAGGATATATGTAAATATGATCAACTTTAATTTTAGCATTTTATATGATTTATTTATTATTTATCTAAATGGAGTCTTAATTTTAAAATGACGCATGTAGAAATGAGAAATGGGTCCATCTTGAATCTATACAAAATATCTGAATAGCCTCCCTTAAAAATATATAGCATATATTTTACATTTAACTTAACAAAAAATTTGTTGAATATATTACTTTTTGGCTTTTTGTTTTTAAAGTAAGAAGCTACATTTCTTTTGGGGAAAGTTCTGTAGTGATTCTTTAGTGACAAACCGGGAACTAGATAATTATCTGAGTAAAATACATTCGCCCTATGAACATGCCCATGTAGTGTTTAACATTTTGGTTCTTAAAAGTCACTGTTTAAACACAGTAACAAAGCAATGACTCCCATCATTAGTAAAAGTAGAACTTTCTACCTCAGTTTTCAACTTTTTTGTAATAGAAAAGAAGGAAAAACCTATAGATTATTTGAGCAGTTCCAAGATTATTACTTTTTTCTGCATAATCTGTATATGTTAGAATAGAAGCAAAGTAAAATACTGGAAATCATTTTATTTATTTATACTTGAATATCTGAAGTCCAAGAACTTGTGAATTTTTTTCAAGATGGCAAAGTGTTATATTTCATCTCCCAGATAAACTGAGAAATTGTGATTTCTTGCAGTGTGCACATAAATGATCATATTAGCACAATTCTCAGTTTCTGAAAACAGATACTATATATTCACCTTGACTTCTGTTTTTCCTACATCTCATATCCCAAGTATAACCCACTTCTACTTGTGAAATACTGAGAATTAAACTATTTTCAAGAATCTGCCATCCACACTCTCTCTCCTAATCATCCACCCAGGCCACCACCATCCCATGCTTGGTTAATAAAGTAATATTATAAACTGTTACCTTGCTTGACCTTAGATTATATCCTTGTATCCTTATATTTTGTTTTCCAGACATGAGATGATCCTGTTGACGTGTAAATCAAATTTTATCACTCTCCTCTAAACCCTACAATTACCAATCTTAATGTAAATTAATACCAAAATTTTAGTATCTTAAATTCAAGTACTTTGTATTTCTGTTATCAATCTGTTGCCATTATCCCTTTGACTGGTCATGAATTACATGAAAAGTTTTGTTGTATAAATATGTTAGCACATTGCAATTAGGTCAAACAAATGAAAGTCAAAACCCATTTCTGTTAATTTAAAATGAAGTATTTTTAAAGATTAACGTTTGGACCAGATTTTTTCATTGCTTTGATTATTCTAAGTTGGCTGGAGATGTTGTTCCCTTTAAATAATGCTCATTTCTATCATTAAATAATAAAATGAAGAATTGTTGTGATTTAACAAATAGTATTACTGGAAGACTTCTGGAAGCACATATTTTGCCAAGGTTCAAAAATAAATTAAGCATAAAAGTCAAATGTTTTCCAGTTGCCTGGATCAAATATGTAAGGGCAATAAGGTCCTATCTCTCTTTAGGTCAGGGAAAAAATGTCCACTATATTTTTCTTTGCCCAATTAAGTGCTTTATGGAGAGTTTTTTGGATTTTCTTTACTCTAAAGCATATTGCATCAGCCACTATCAGAGGAAGAAAATAATGATCCATTTGTTTGTTGCAGAGTGTTAAGCTTTACGGTCTCAGGTCAATATATGCTCTCTATGTCTTCCATGTTACATTGTTAGAGAATTTCTACCAATTAAAAGCAAGGTTATGTTGCCTACAACATGTAACCTGGGTCACTTATTTTCTGGAGAATAGTCTTTGAAATAATAAATTATTTGACTCAATTATTTGTCATAATAGTGATTAACTCTATGTCATTCTATTTTTGTTATAAAATGTCTTAGGAATTTAGATATACTTTTGTGAAGTCAAATTATTTTCCAAGGTCCTATTATGTGTGTCTTGCTGCTAAGTATTTGGGATTAAACATTATTAACTATCAGCATAAAGACATTTATTGAGGGTACCAGATGCAGTGCTAAATTCTTGGCATATTTTTCTCATAGTTTCTTTTTCCTTTATAGTAGATTTTATTCCTTTTAAAAATAACTAAGTTCACAGAAAAATTTAGGGGAAACTACAGCTTCAATATACACCACACACCCATGAATGTCATGTAATTGGAATAATATAGTAGCATTTCACGTTGGATTTTTTTCATTTAGTTATTTGCATTTAATATTGCTCTAGGCCTTTTTATGCCTTGATAGGTCATTTATTGTTTTAGGGATGAATGTTATCTTATTGCCTGAACATACTACAGTTTATCTATTCACCTACTGAAGGACATTTTGGTTGCTTCCAAGTTTTGGCAATTTATATAAAGTTACTCTAAGCAGCTGTGTGAAGGTTTTTATGTGAACATAAATTTTCAACTGGTTGGGTACATACGGAGTGCATTTGCTAGACTGTAAGGTGAGAATATGTTCAGTTTCTTGAGAACTGTGAAACTGTCTAAGTGGCTGTACATTTTGTATTAGTACCGGCAGTGGGAAATTCCTCACTCCACATCCTTAATAGCACTTGGTGTAGTCAGTGTCTTTCATTTTCACCATTCTCGTAGATTTCCATTATCCTAATGTGCTATTTTCTAGTTGTGTATGATGGTTAACATTTTTTCATATACTTAATTTCAATCTCTATATGTCCGTTGTTAAGGTGTCCAAATTTTTTGCCTATATTTTAATAAGATTGTTTATTTTCATTTATGTTGAGTTTTAAGACTGTATGTTTTTGATAACAGTATTTTATCAGATATGTCTTTCTCAAATATTTTCTCTCAGTCTGCAAATTTTTATCTCATTCTCATTTATTTTTATTTAAGGAAAAGTGCAGACAGGAATGAAGTTTAGCAGGGAGGCAGGTAGGAAGAGAAGGAGCAAGAAGCATCTTTATTTTATTATTTATTTGTTCACACTGATTGGTTTTCCTCCAGGTGATTCACCTGAATGCTGCTCCACCAAGGTCCACCTATTTTCTCATGCTCTTGATGAAGTTTTTTTATAACTGTGCTGTAAATTGAGTGTTATGATTCTCGTGTAAAAAAAAAAGAAAATGAGTGACAGGTTGAGAATAAATATGGCCCATAATTAGAATGGCCTAAGCAACTTTTCAGACAACTAGAATATGTAAGTGAGGTTTAATTAATAAGCAGTTAACTATATTTGGAAAAGGGACATAAATACAGACTATGTCCTGCTTTTAAAAAATGCTATGAAATCATTTAAGATTATTAAAAAATCATACTATAAACAATTTTTAGTATCTTTAATAGAAATGTCTTCAGTATCTTTTAAAGAGTAAGTCATTTATTATATAATAAGCAATTGAGCCAGGTATATGTGCATGCGCAGTTCTGAATTAACAATATCTTGCTTTTGACATTGTACCTACTTCTTACCAATATCATAATAAGATTATTTTAACCTGCAGAGAATTTAAAAAATAAATAACAAATGGATATGGAGAACTCTGCTATGAATAATGTTATCACTAATTAAAGAGTTTTGCACAATTTATTTGGAATGCTCAAGTGCTGTTTTTTTGGTTTTTCTCGATTCTTAATAACATAAGTAATTACCACTTAAATATGGTGTTACTCAAAACTGCTTATGCTTAATGTGTATATTTAATTTATTTGCAAAGCATATACTTTGACATATGTGTATAAATATAATTTATATACTGATCATACTAAAGCCATATTTACCTCCAGCATTAACAGTTCTGAAGAGTATTAAGTTTGTTGCTAGTCTTCAAGATATTACACACATCACATTTTAGTATTTTTATAAATTCTTCCTCTTAGTGAAAATATGAAGAGTAGGGGACAATAGGGTTATTAAAAATCTTTCAGTGCTATTACCTGCCTAGTTATGTGCTATTGCAAAGAAGCATTATAATGCAGCCTGCAGTTGGATAAAATGTGTGTTCCTTTCTAAGAATGAATGATCAGAACCCAAGCCATTGTTTTCAGCTGAAGTCTTTGATCTCAGAAAGTGGCCTTGTAAGATTTCAGTTTTGTAACTCTAACCTTCCTTTCATCATGTTCTAACTGAGGTCTGTAATATCTTAGCTACATCAAAGGAAAAATAAAAGTTCATATACATTAAAAATGACCAAAAACACCATTTAAATAAGACTTCTATAAAAATAATAATAGATTCCAAGACTTTTATAAAGGAGCATGAAGAGAAATCTAATTTGTCTTTATCACTTCAAATACCATGTGTCCTTAGTTAATAGTCCATCAAAACCAAATCCCTTTAGGAAAAGAGCCCTGCAAATGTACCAAAGAGCAAAATGCTGATAATGTCCAAAATACTGATTTTCAGCACTCATCTTAGTTTCAATAAGCAAACCATTTCAAAGCTTTTATTTGGATTGCTTCTTCCTGCCACTAATTGGCATCTGAATGATAATTTTCTCATACTGTTCACTGCAGTTTCTAACTATAAAAACAAGTAACTCACCTACTAGAATGCATGTTTATGTAGAAGCTAGAGACCACTTGTTTATTTCTCTGCCAATAAAGGTACAGAGTTTTCTTTTGCATTTTGAAAAAATGTTGTTTCAATTTATTAAAGGATTTATGTATTTGCTAACCACAAATCATTATTTTACCTTGAGGCACAAAATGAGAATGAGAGTGAGGAACTCTTTAGGCAAAGAGATGAATTTTTCGATTGAGTCTTTATTGAATTGTGACTAGGAATATATATATGTATATATTCTGTATATGTGTGTGTATATTGTGTGTGTATATATATACACACACACAGCAATGAGATAATTGGAAACAGGGCAGACAGCATTTTTGTCACTAATAATGTTTATTACCTATAATAATTTCCAAAGCTTATTTTCATATGATATCGATGTCTTTCATATAGGATCCAATGATTTGGTCATAGAAAAAGCTGAGCTGTCCCAGTTATTAGCAGAGTGAATATGAGCCTTTCTTAGACTCATTTCCTTTATCTAAACAATGGGGCTAAACCCTAAGATAGTATTTTTATGAAAATTTATTTTTGTGTAAGTTCTCATAAATCATTCTCATGCATATATCATCATATATTTTATACACAGAAATATATTTATAAATAATAATTTATAAACATGTCTAAATATTAATTATAAATAAAATATTTATAATTATGTGAATATATTACATAGATATATGCAAAGAAATTATCTTATACAAAATGATATAGTTGCAAACTATATAACTATAAAAACTATAAATTGGGTATATGATCTATTATATGCAATATAATATAAATGTATGACAGTCATTTGTATGTCAGTTAATTATACATAATTTCTGATAAGCCATTCTAATAAATTGCTATGAAAGTACATGTATCTGACTGTATTTTGAAAACATAGCACATAACAGAAATATATAGTATTTTTATATTTATTGAATTCTTATAACATAAATTTCCCATTATTAACTGCTACTTAAGTGAAGTTGAAAATGATATAGAGGTTCTAAAGAGAATTCACCCATTCAACTTATATACAGCAGAGCCAGGACTCATGTCTAGTTACTAGAATTCCAGTTCTAGGTAGAAGTAGAGTTTGGAAAGAGCTAACTCATGTTAGGAATTACTGCTTGAATACCTTTGTATCTTCTCACAATATTTGGAAACACATGTTTACTATTCAAGAATGATGTGTTTCTGCATGTGCAATACCCAGTTTTGTAAATGTATGCTAATTATCTACCTGAGAAATTATTCTTTATCCTACCTGAACAAACAGGTAGGTTAAAATAATCCATTTCTCTTTATCCAAGAAATCAGTATAATTAAACACTTTAACAATCTGAACAAATAAATATCATTCACTGAAATGTATTTTAAAACATATTTTCTGTTATTAAAATGTGTATATATATGAAAGGCATGAGAAAAAAATAACTCGTAAACCTGCAACATTAACCACTATTAGCATTTTGGCATTTTTTATTTCAAACATTTCCTCATAAAGATTTTTTTTTTTAGGAAAATTAGTTGTGATTATATTGACTTATATCCTGATTCTTTATATTCCATCAAAAGGACATTTTCAGTTTTCAAAATTCATTTTAGAAATTTAAGTTAAAAAATAATTTTACTCACATATATAATGCTTTCATAAACTTCTTTATGTGTGGATCGTTTTCATCATATCAGATTATTTTCTGATTTGATAATTAGAATAACTAGACCAAATGCATGAACTATTTTGTGGAGAAATCTTCCAGATAAGTAACAAAAAGTCATCAATAATATGGTAAAGGATAGATTTGGAGTGCTGGTAGTGAACTTAATGTGTTATCTGCAAATATTTACAAGATGATTTATGGTGATGCATATCTTACACCTATATACTAGTATGATGTAGTGTTCCTTCCATTTTCTTATTTGGAAGTAACAGTAATAGAAAATAAGAATATAGGAAGTAGATTGGCTTGTGTTCAAATGAAGTTTATCATTCCATAAGTCAATAAATTTACATTTTTGTAAGGGGAAAACAAACAGTATTAACATTAGAATATAAATACACAAATAAGCATATTAAAATAACAAAGCAATCTAGAATTTGAATTTGTCTCATGAGACTTGATGTGTATTATCGATTAAATGTTTTTGATAGTTAGCTAATGGATTTTTTAAGAGGGCTATATCAGATGATAACTACTACTATTTTTTCTTATTTTTCTTTCAACAATAGTTATTGAGGACCTGATATATTCACGGTTAACACATTTATGAACAACATAGATCTATCTCCTTCCATCTCTTCATGAGAAGGAAGGACTATAGAAGGTGAACTAACGTATTTAACAGTTACACATTGTCATGTATTCTAACATTCCAAGAAAATCATAGGTGGTAGTAAAGGATAGCCTCCCTGATAAGGTGATATTTAAGCTGAAACATTAAGTATGAGAAGGATCTGACCATGAAAAGAGAAGAAAGGAAGTGTTTCCAGTCACTGGAAGCATAACAAAATAAAACAACAATAATGAATTCGGAAGCAAAAAGTAAAGTATATAGCCAGAATGGAGGGAGAGAGGGAAAAGAATAAAAATAAGAAGAAAAGGAGGTCATGATGAGGAATTTGGGTTTGTCACGAAATGGGCAAATTTTATGATTTTTTAGCAGGGAAACAAATTGATCTATATACTATTTTAAGTAGATCACTCTTACTGTTACATGAAGGGGATGAGAAGGAAACTAATGAAAAGTAGAGATGAAAATCAAGAAGTTGTCCAACACAAAGTTGGAAGAAAGAATATATGAACGAAAGGATTAAATATAATGTAGAAGCAGATGGTAAAGGGAAAATGAAGAGTTTGTGGATATAGCAAAAGTTCCATTGAGGGCCAGTAAAGTTGAGCTATATATGAGACACCCCAGAAGTATTGTCCATTAACTCTCAAAACTAAAACTGTATGTTTAGATTTTCAGAGCCATTTCTGGAAAAAAAGATATAAAATTAATACATAAATTTTGTAGTATATATGAGATCATATTTCCATAGAGAATTCATGTAAACGAGATAGGTCAGATCATAATGCTCAAATAGATTAACTCTCAGAGAACTGCTTATGAATATCTTTTATCATTCTGTGAATAGCGGTTATTTTTTGCTAATATTATGGCTGTAAAGTTACATCTTATTTTAATTTGGATTTCTCTGATTTTTTTGTTAAGTATATTCCATTCACTCTATTACTTACATTTTTTTTTTGGTAAAGAACGAGTGATTATTTATGATGAAAACTATTTTTCTTGAAAGAAAAAGAATATAGTAATGTGTTATCATGTCCTGGAGTCAAGTTAACAAGTGTTTTAACTTGTAAGAAAGGAAAAATAATTTCCCTACAACCTGCCAATTTCTTGTTTAACATTCCCTCACCCTCACAGTAATAAAAGGTGTATTAACAGGAGAAAAAAATGAGCAAAAATTTAATAACATGTATGCATTAACCATATCCATTCAGAGGAAGTGTATACAAGGGTGATACCCCTAAAGATTGAACAACAATATGAATAGTCCAGGATACCACTATCTCCGACTAAAGATAAAACATGTGTGGGTGGGAAGCTGGTGGAGGAGCCAGCTACTGGCAGGTTACTAGGGAAAGCACAGTATAGGAGATTAAGATTTTTATATTGATAGCTTTTAGTGCTTTCTGCCTCCATTGGAAAGTTTTCTAGAAATTGTGTTTTCTTCCTCTTAGTGCAGAGGTCACCTTTACAAATGGTTTGTTATAAAAGGATAGTTATTTTTTATTTTCAGGGATTCTCCTGCATCTGTAATTTCTTAAGAATGTAATCAGCTCAATATATGCCAAAGAGGAATCTTTTGGGTTACAAAGTGTGCCCCCTTCAAACACTAGCTTACAGAAATGGATGACATGATGACATGGATGGTATAGATAATAAAGAACTAGGTATGGGAGTTTGTTCTGTATAATCTAAATATTGATCTATTAAGATAAAATACATGCGTCAATTTTCAATAACCCTACTCTCATTTTGTCTTTTTCTATAGATAGCACAATATTTTACCACCTTTGTAAAAATTGGTCATATGAAGTCTAAATACATTATTTTACTAAAACAATTTTAAAAAATGAGATAAAGACACAAAGTATAGACTAGCTTAAAAAGTATGAAGAAGTATGAGAGACACTGTTAACATAAAAATAAAGTCAAAATGAGTGTCTATTTGGAAATCAAAGGATTGTAATTTGGGGAGCACAGTTTCAGGTACAACCCAAAATAGTGTTCCTAAAGAAGGGCGAAAGTCAGGAAGTTAATAGAGAGAATAGTAAGGATAAATCAGTAGTCAGGTCTCTGTTTTAAAAATTGACTCTACATATGCTAACTTTTCATAAGTCTAATCTATCGTTTTTTCTTTATGGTTCTGCTTAATGACGATTTCCTACTTTAAGATATTATTAATTATCTAACTTTCCTTTCCATTGGGCTATGGTTAACTAAGTGCCAACGTGATTAGCAGTTTATAGTAAAGCTTCCATTAATATACTTCTACCATTTTACAAATATAGTGGATGTGTGTGTGTTTGTGTATATATATATCAATGTGAAATTTGTAGTATGAGAATGAATTTCTGTGTCATTTCTGCATTCTAGAACAGTTTTGGTGATATAGTGAAAATATGCATTATTTTCATTTGTTATGTATTCTGTTAAAATATAGATGTGATTAGAATGTATGAAAAAAGGAGTTGTAAGAGAGAGGGGAAAATCCCTTCTGGGTTCTTCTAGGATGTCAAATAAGCAAATGAACATTAGACAGATTGATAAGGGAAAATAATTTAAATAATATGTGTAGCACCTGTATATATGGGACAAACCTAAGAAGATGAGTAACTCAATCGTGAGTTTTCATCATGTCTTTAAAGATCATCAGCTTGTAGACAAAGACCATGGGAAGATGAGGAGAAGATGGGAGTAACTTAGCTAAGCAGGGTAGGAAAGCCTATTCAACAAGGTCATTTGCCTGGTGCAGATTTAGGTTTTGCTTTTTGCCTTGATAAGCTAAAGAGATTATGTCTTCTTAGCATGGTGTTGGAAATGACCTTAGGAAAAGCTAGGGTAGCAGATTTTTACTCGCCTACAGAACCTACTAGAAAATATTTTTGTGTATGATATATGGTGTATAGTTGTGTTTTTTGTTTTGTTTTGTTTTGTTTTTTTTAAGAAAAATGGGTGGCAGGGATAAAAGTGAGCAGGAAGTAAGGCTGGGAGAGAGAGGAGGAAGAAGCATTAATTTTAGCTGTTCATCTTGTTTGTTTCCTCCGGCCCTGTCTTGAATTAGGGACCTCAGGATGTATGTGTACTGCACCATAGTGGACTAAACCACTAGACCTCCAGCCACACCTCATTTTTATAGACCCAGAATAACTTGTCAGTCTTGGCTTGTTTCCTTCTTCTTAAATTCTTGCCCCATTCCCCAGACTTGTGCTTGGAACTTGGGATATTTAGCCCTTGTAAGAAGTTCCCTCTGCTTCACTGGTCAGAAAAAACATCAAACAAAATGAGACATGAAAAGGGAGAAATCATATGGGTTTGTTTCTAAAGTCTATGTTCTTTGTAGCATGAGTTTCAGATACCCTGAACCCCAGAAGAAATTAAAGCTTAGATTTTTAACCTAGAATGCTAAAAGTTAATGAGAAGTGATTTTATTATTTGACATCTTATCAAGCAAATAGGAAATAACATGTAGAAAAACAGATAATTCCTATAAAGAAAAAATCAATTTCTGTATTTTTACAAATAGAAATTTAATATGAACTAGTTTCATCAGAAATTTTTGTTTTACCTCTAGAACATCTCATAAAACTGGAATAATTACCCATTTTATAGGTGAAGAAACTGAAGCTCAGGTTAAATAATTCACCCCATGTCTCACAGTAGAAGAATCAAGATTCAACTCCAGCTTTCCAGAACGCTGCATTCATTATTTTTATTACTCTATTGCTGAAATGCAAGATTTAGAGTGTCATTTTAAATGATTTGTAAATCTTTATTCAGACCAAATAATTTGAAAATGATAATTCTGAAAATAACAGCAGAACCTAAGGATAGAGGTAGATACTGTGGTAGCATCATCTTATTTGATTTCTACTTCACTGAACCGCCTAGCTCAAAGGCTCAGACAAGCAAAAGTTTTGCTGTTCTCAGCTTTCCTTCCCATCTCTTCTGGGTTCCAGCCATTTCTCATCACTTAAAGCTTCCCCCTCTCTCATGCAAGGTAAATCAAAAATGAAAAGAGGGTTACATAAGTCTACAACAATACATATTTTCTGCTATATCAAAGATATATGTCGTGCATGTATAAATTTTTTCAATAAAAGTAATTATCAACACTTGTGTATTTCTTGAAAAAAGTGGTATAGTTAACATTTAGAGGAAAAAAAAAATCTTTTAGGGACCAAATTTAAAAACATGCCCTTGCAGTACATAAATCTTCCTGTTAAAATTAATGACTTTAGCAGAATAACTAAGTAGACAGTAGAATTTACACAATGGTTAATAGTTGTACAATATTGAAATGCTTACCAGTTTCACTAATAGAATTCTTTAACAGAAAGTGATTAAAATTAAGGCAAAATTGGTTTAAGCATAAAACATCTATTTTAGAAAACTAGTATTTATTGCATTTGGAAACTCACGAATTTGGGGAAAAGCAGCTTTATATTCTACTAAAAGGGACTATTGTCTAAGAACAGTCGTTCGTACAGCTTCTGATTTTGCAGAGATCCAATATATCATTAAGATAGACAAAGGAAGAGGGCTTTTCAAGCTTTTTAATTTAGGGAAAAAGCATTTGTTAGTTTCAGTCTCCTTTCTGTTTTATGTAATATGTTTAAAAGAGAGGATGAGATTCATTTTATAAGGCGTGGATACAAAGGAAAAGATCCGCTACGGTTGCATCCATCAACCATAGTTGCTTATAGCACTATGTGTTTCCTGAATGAAGAAAAATAGTTTACTTTCAACCTACTCATTCTAGAGTCATCACCACTGAAACAGGTATAGATAAAAAAGCTGTTTTCCTAATAGTACTGGAGTTATAAATCCAATTTGTGCTTAGTGATTGAGACTCCATTTTTTTTTAATTTAGCTGCAAAGCCTATGGCTTTCTATGTGAGTGGTTCTGATTAAGTATAAGTCTGCAATTTTACATGTTGCAATTTGTCATCAAGATACCATTAGAATCCTCATTGTGTGATTTCCCTGTGTAAAACCCTCTTGGAATTCGGTTATGTAGGATTTAGCAAAAGACACCCTAGACTGTGGAATGCTTGTCTCAAAATTTCCTGAGGGATTATTTTAAATCGTAAATGTATTATTCGTATCCATAGCCTACTAACACAATATCGCACCCATGGAAATCCACATTTTAGGAAGCTTCTCTATAATTCTTATACAGAAATTTGAGAACCAGCATTCTAAAAGTTTGAAAAATTCTGTGGACAAAGTAACGAAACTTTGAAGTCTCAAAGAGAGTTTGTCTTTGTGTTACCCCATCTATATTTCTTGATCTCTCTAAGCCACAGTTTTCTCAGATGTACAGTAGAGAGAATAATATTTGCCTAAAAATGGTTGTATCTAGGACTCAGAAAGCAAATGCTATATATGCATGTTGTCTTTGGAGTTGTTTGAAACATCCTGCTTATTATTTACTTCTGGGTGTGGTTGCTTTAGAACCCACAACCTGAGTAGCCCTGTGATCTGTTCTCTTTACTTTTCTCACCTCATCATTTATCACTTCTAGTTGCACAGTTGATCAGTTCATGGGGTTAAAAATGAATCCCTTTTCCAGCTTTTGCTTGTCTGTCATCCCATGTGAGGAAAGGTTTATGGAAACTTAATGGTCTTTTTGTAAAATAAGAGGGAAGATTTGAGCCTATCCTGTCACTTAGACAACTAATTACACCATTACAGGCTGCAATTACAATTAAAGGTTTTCAGCTGATGAAAGGCATGTTCAGTGCATTCTCATTACCTGATATTTCCTTGCCGACACTCAAGAGTATCATGATTTTGATGAAACGAAAACAACTCAAGGAGCTGTATTTGCTCAGTAACATCAACAGAGCATTTCAAGGAGCCCATTGCAATTCCCTGTTGTCCCATTGCATTTTTCCACCAAGCTATTTAAAGCTGTAGCTTTCACTATTACCTCACACAACGTGTTAGCTGCCAAAATCATTAGTAATTTCTGCTGATGTAGCATTGTCTCTGTGAAACATCACAACCTGTTCGGCACGTATGTCTGTTTTGGCAGTAAGCCAGTTGGATTCAGTTTTAAATTGACTCAGACCAAATCAGTCAATTCAAATCACTTAGTGCCAGCAGTGCCTGGCATATAATGTGCTTTCTGTAAGGATCCTTTATTTACAACAGCCTCTTAAGGAATAGCAGGTTCAGGTAGGGGGCCCAATGCCAAAGGACATCCCCTTAAGAGTCTCTGCTTCCTTTTGATTTATTGCTGCCTGGGATCACCCTTCAGCTTCCTGGTCTCATGAATGACATTAGGACCAATCACTTCTGATACTGGGTTCATTTTAAATGATCCCTTTTAAGGAACTGCACCATACCTGCATGTGAATCTGTAATGGTGGGGTACTTGGTACTTCCTAAGAAGTTCATTTCCATGTGAATGTTCAATCATTTAGAAAGGTTATTTTTCACTGTATCTGTTATAAGTTCTCACTTCGTTTCAAGTCCCAGAAAAACTGATCTCAACTGTCTTAAGTGAAATGGTAATTTATTTTCCCAACTAAATGAAAAGTGCAGAGGCTCAGGCATGGCAGAATATAGTGATTAAAAACACTGTCATTTGTTGCTTGCTCCTTCCTCATGGTCGCCCAGTTCTGCTTCATTGCTTACAAACAGACTTTTTCTGTAAATTCATAAAATAACTGCACGTGACCTAGGATCTCACATTAGTTCAACTTCAAAAACTGCAGGAAGTAATGCTAGTCGTTCTATGAGTATTCTGAGTAAAGTTCATAATATATCTTCCCAGGTATATGCAGACCGCATGCAGGTCCCTGAGCCCATAGTTCTACAGAGAGAAATCAGGTGTTCAGCTGCTCTGTTTTATTTCTCAGCACCACATTTCTCTTTGGATCAAGGTTTTATCTACTTATACCACGTAAATTGAGAGTGTTAGGATGAGTCTTTAAGGAGAAATCAAAGTTCAGTTACCAAGGGAAGAGAACATTATGTGAATGTATTTGTGCTTATATTTAATATAATACATAATAAAATATACCAGCTTATCCTGGTGGAGTAGTGGTTTACTCAGCTGCTTTCGGCAGGGCACAGTCCATATACATTCCAAGGAACCAGATGTGTGTCCCAGGGGTGGGATGAATAACCAAGATGAAAAACTAAATGAAATAAAGTGCTTTTTTTATCTCCTCTCTTTTCCTCCCTGCCTGTTTCTGCTCACCTTTATTCCTGCCTGTACCTTTCCTTTAAATAAAGTTTACCTTCTTAGAGTTCTCATTAATCCATAACTGATTCCTCATAGTGATAGAACAAAGCCTGTTTCTCTCAATATAGTTGAGTCTGGTTAGCTGAATATAATTTAAAAGCATAAATTCTCAAATGTATCATAGGGATTCTCCCTCATTTTCTGTTGCTAATCTTCTGTTTTGAAGAAAGCAAAAACAACTTTCCAATTTGCATGTCTGCAGATTTTCTTCTTAGCTAAATAGAAACGGACACCATATAGATGGTCTAATGTATCCTTGAAATAAAAAAAAAAGTAAAAATGTGCTCTCTTGTTCAGACACTAAATATCATTAACTCAATACATTATTAATAATCAAATGCCATATAATCCATCCATTTATCTGCGTTTCACATTTCCTCATCTTATTTTAAATCTCCTCTCTTTATCCTACAGTTTTACAAAATCTTACCTCTTTGGTTTTCCCACAATGTAGCTCAAAATAAAAGTGACTTGTAATACCCACTATGTGGGAATTGGTACTTAGAGTTCCTACTAACACAGTGGGAAGTAATTCACTTAACTCTACCAATTCAAATGAGGTTCACAAAAATCCACCTTTAAATGAGATATCATGATTTTTTTTTTTTTTTTTTTTGCTTTTAGAATGAATTTCTATAACATATTTTGACAATATAGTAACTATGGCTGTGAAAGCAATAACTTTTTATCTCTTCAAATTTTGGTGGTTATGAAATTTGAATTTTATCTGAGATGATGGAGTATCCCTTCCTCCTATGGTACATGCAATTATGTGAATTTAAATAAACTGAAAGTTAATTATTTAAACATTGTGCAGTTATAATAGAAAAACATCTATTTTATTAATAAATCATCGTAATTAGTATTTCATTATTTTTCTTGCCTCTGGCTGAAGACCTGGAATTGCTCAAAAATTGCTAGTTTCGAAATTAGTGAACTCCTCCTCCCTATTTTATTTTTTGTATGACAATAGAAGGTATGTGAAAGTATCAAAACAAGCATAACTATACTTAATGAGCTTGAGAATATTTTGATTTCGTATAGAATATCTTATCTCTATGTGGGAAGCTACTGCATTTTAGATACTCCTGACAATATTTTTTTTCTTATCCTTTCAAATTCTTATATCTAGTGGTTAAAGAGATCTCATTTAAGTAATTTAGCACACTAGGTACAGCAAACAACCATCATATCTTGAGCTATCATTTTATTTGTTCAAGAAGTATTTATTGAGGAACTACATACCAATCATAACTATTGATGCTAAGGATATAGCAATAAACAGAACAGAAAAATTAATCTCTGCATTTATGGCATTTTAAGAAAACTAGCTTTACATTTAGATAAAGAAAAAGATACAGTTAAAGTCAAGAAAATAAAGGATTTGAATCTCTAATATGTAAAATTAGAGAAAATTAATTTTAACTATATTAACATCAAGAAAGTGAAGAAATGAATTTGACATTTATTGATTAGCTGTTTAACAGATATCATATTAGATGTTTTCAAACATCTTAATATTCAGCAATTTCAATAAAATTATAATAATTTTTGATGCAGACATAGTTGTATCACATGTTAATTTGATAGAAACAATTATCCTATTATTATGATCTAGACAGTTTTGCTATTGAATGAAGTTGCTGGATCTAAGTGAAAATATTACTGACTGCTAATATCTAGAATCTTCTAAGTAAGTAAAAAATAATAAAGTAAAAAGACTAAGACCTGATGATACTATCTCATAAAGGTTAATAGTTACAAAGCATGTTTTCTTTAGTGCCAAGTAAAGAGAAGTTAATTATGTAGCTTACCAATTTGATTAAGTTTGATCAGGGATGTGTAGTGGATGTAAAAAATGTATATATTTAGATATGTAAAATATAGATAGATTAGGTAGATAGATACATAGATGTATGCTAATAATTTGCACTGGAGAAGTCAACACAGTCTAGTGTGAGAATATCCTTAGGGAAAATTACTTTAGAAATTTCAAGCAGTTGATCTTACCTAAAAATGTTTCTGTGATTCATGTAAGAAATGTTTTGCATTTTTAAGTTTATTAGTCTTACTTTAAAACCATACACGAAATAACCTATAACCTTCTGGAAGCATCTTTAATTCCATTATTATAATTATTTTATAGCACAACCAGATTGTGAATGGGAAATAGAGCTTTCTCATTAAAAGTTAGATTTTCACAACTTTGATAGATAAAATTAGTGATATCTATCTTAATCTTTTTGAAGTTTACTTCTACAGTCTAGATACAGTGGCAATGCAAGGAATGTATTTGTTATTTGAAATAATAAATACTCAGGCATAATTTGCATGATAAAAGGGATCAGACATGACCTTTCCCCCCAAATAGCCTGCTCTGGCTTATTGGTTATATTGGCTTAAGGCACTTATAATTGCAGATGTATGATGGTCTCTCAAAACCTCTCTTTAATAATTAGAAACAGATAAAATTTCCCATGAAAAAGATGCCTACCTTGTACCAGGAAGAGAGCATTCTTATCACTAAAGACTAGCAATCAATACCAAAGTGAACCTGTGCACATAAACTTAATAAAATAATCCTTATCTTCTGTAAGTTTTCCCCATGTATTTCCTAGTCACTGTTATAAAACTTATGACTCTTGCCCAAGCTCCTTTGTCCCCACAATTTAGCATTCTTTATTTAAAAGTGTAATAGTCTTTTTCACCTAATAGTCTTTTGGGTCTTCAATATCCCTCTGAAGGACCATATGTATATAAAAATATTAAACAAAAATTGTGCTTTGTTTTCCTGTTAATATATTTTATGTCCATTTAATTCTTAAGCCTAACCACAGAACCAATGAGAGAAGAAGGACTATTTTGCTCCCATGTAATTACATTTTGGTGAGATCTTTGGTATCTTCTTACTCTGCATAATAAAGCTTAAAGTCTTCAGCAAACATAATGTTGAACTTACTCACTAATGATAACGTTTCTTTCTAGTTCCATCTTTTCTCTCATTTGTTCCCAGTTAGTCATTTTGTACCAAATTATTGATCACAGTTTTGCTTACCCCATTGACTGTAAAACAAATCCAAATCACACCTGAGAGCAACAAGCAAAGCTTTATTTCATTGGTCATTGAAAGAAAAGGGAGATCACACTCTAAAATACATTTCAAGGAAAAAGAGTGGGCCAGGTGTTTTTTTGTTATTTGTTTTTTGTTTTCACTATTGGTAATGAGGGCACAGAATCTGGGGAGGCAGAGATTTTATCTCTGATGTGGTCAGAATTCTAAGAAATAGGTGGAGAGTTCTGGTAAGAATGGTTCACACCTGTTTATCCCCTTACAGCATTTGCACTGGAACCATCATGTCTCAGAGGGTGTGATTTTTCTCCTATGTTAATGAGAGCAGGTTGGTTGAGGACACAGGAGGTTATAGAATTGCTCATGCTATAGGAAAGTCCCTTGAGTTTTGTGTTGCTCTTTTTACAGTTAAGTTATCCAGTGGCATTGATTCCCATATGGTGGTTGGTCACAGTTCCCCTAGGCTGTTCAGTCTTGACAGCATATTGTGTCTGCATCTGGAAATAGACATAACTACAAAAAAGCAGGTGATTATCAAAGAGGCAAAGAAGGAAAGCATTGTTAATTATAAGGAAAATAAAAGGGGTGTGGGTAGCAGCTGCGTTCTCTAACAATATTTTAAGGACTACCTATGCTCCTTGGGTTTTTTACTTTCCTATCAAATGTTTCCTTCCTTCAAATCTAACAATTCTTCTCATTCATTAACACCTTACCAAAATCACTTTTTGGAAATCTCCCACAAGTTTCTTGTCCCCCATGGTGCCACATTTCTGTCTGCATAACTCATGTTAATGGTATAGTTTATCAGGCATCCTTTTGAGTCTGCTGGTGCTATCCTTACAGTCAGGGTTTATGTCCCACATAATGACTGGAGAACCTCAGTAGTACCAAGAGGTATAATGAAGGAAAAATGAGGCAAGGCAACATTTTAACAACTGCTTTTTTTAGTATAATGGTATTTTGTTCTTAATATCTGTTTGACTAATTGACTTGCCATATTCCAAGGAATTTACTGTTAAACTGTATCCTAACTGCAAGCTTGAGTTTTTGTGTCATTTCGATGGACTTCTTGCAGATGATTATTATCAGCACTGTACTATTATTGAGGTGAAATTTTTTTAACTTTTTCCAATTATTTATATTTTCCAATGCTTAAAAGTTTGATTTCACTACCTTGCAAATGGCTGAATCAGGCTGTTTGTTTTGTGGTATAAATGAGTTTCTGATTGGTTTTTTTATTGTAGGATGATGCTCCCTGCTAATTTTAGATTGTTGTTTTTATGTTTTGCTGTGTCTAGTGTCATTAACACAGACAGGAGAAGATGTACCTAGAATATACAGATAACAAATGCTCCTTTGCCTGTGTTAGCTGACATGGTTTGTGTCTGCTCTGGGTTAGGGCAAAATCTTCTTGGTTTGCATTTAATTCCACTGTATAAGTTTGAAATCTGCTGAATTTTGCAGGTTGTGTTTAGAGTAGTAATTTTAAAAAGCATGTTATTTGTAAAGTTAATGCTGCATTGAAAACTCAGAGCCACAGAAAATTGTTGCACCTTGTTTTTAACCCAAATGAATTAAATTTAACATGTGAAAGAATAACTAGCCATTTTTATATCTGTTCTAGCTATATATGAAATGGAATAATTGATAGACATTATATAGGCTATCATTTTTTTGTTTCTTTAGATGTACCTGTGACATATTAATTTTCATGGAACTTTTGTAGAATTTTGTATTTGGGAGAACATCAGGATTTTCATTCTAACTAGACCTTATTCTTTTTTGTATGAATGAGGTGACTTGTATAAGACCACATAGCTAAGGAGAAGCAGAACTGGAAAGTAAACCTTTACCTAGGTGATTACAATTGCTTTGCTCTTAGTCTTTTGTAACAGGTTTTTAGTGCTTTGTAATGAATGCAGTTATATCAGATTATTCTTAGTCTTTTTCCCCATCCCACTTAATGAAATAGAAAATGATAAGTATTTATTCTGCATCCATTTTAACTCCTGTATTTTAGGCACTTTAATAATTTATTTTCTAATTAGTCACATATAATTCCTTTTTGTTCAACAAATAATGTATTGAATAAATTATTACATAGATAATATGTAAAGATGTATTTCAGGTGTTGTGGGAATAAAATTACACAAAGTCTAATTGCTGACCACAAAAAGTTTACAATCTTATTGGATCATTAGACATATACAAAAATAAGCATGCTAAGATAGAATACGTGCGTATTTTAAAATCAGTTTATTGAAAAGTCTCTGCTATTTAGAGTATGACAGCTATAGTATAATCTCTGTGTCCTAGTCATTATCTTTTCCTAGGTTTTACATTCTGACTCCATTTTTTTCAATAGCTCTTTTACTGGAATTTTGCTTAGATTTTATAAATTTTCAGCTACTTTGGGATAATCAAAGTTTATTTAATTTTATTGAAGGGACGTTGTATCATAACATTATATAGGCTGAAAGTATGCACATTATAAATCAACATCTGTGTATATTAAGTTCACTGACAGATTTGTTGGAGCCTAATCGCCATGCCTTTTAAAACTTCAGTGTCCATTCATGTCTCTCCTCGGCCCTTTTCCTCATCACAAACTAGTGCAAAGGCTTCAGTGACTTGAAGTGGGAAGTGTGGGGAAAGTCAGGCAGAGGATAGCTCTTCCAGGCTCTTTGTCCCTTGCCTTCTCTTCCATGTTAAATGAAAGGGGAAGTTAAGGAAAAGAACAAGCAGTCTTTTTAGGTATTTCAAGGATTTAATCCTCACCCTCTCTAACCCAAACCAGTGCTCAGCGTGTTGTCTATGACCTAAGTGAAAATGACTGGCGACCCCCAACCTGTTTCTCGTGAAGAGGACCTCAAGTCTGCCCAACTCCCATTAGTATCGGAAAGTTCTGTGAAAACCCACTACTCTGACTGAGCTTCCACTGGTACATTTCTCCTGGCGCTGGGGTCTCCCAGAAGGACCAGCGCCGCAAACACAGTCTTCTGGAGTCACATTTTGATCTAAGGATACACAGGTGCAATCTTCCTTACTTTCCAGAAACTAGAATCTAAAGCCAAAGAGCAGCCTTCACCACTTTTTGTTTGGAAGTCCTTCATTTTAACAGGCCTCGCTCATCTTTAATTTTTTCTGTTCTTTTGCTACATGAGTAGACAAGGCTGCTTAATTAGACATCTGTTAAGAAGCAGAATATTAGCTTCTTGTAAGACTACTGAAATGTTTGATTGATTCCCCCAAAGCACCTTCTCTCTAACACTTCGAATTTGGGAAGGGGAAGCGTCCCATTTCTTTCCACAAAAGGCATTTTTCTCTCTCCTCACCCGCTCTGTCAACTGGTGGAGGAGGAACAAGGACAAGGGAGATTGTTGGCGGTGGTGCTGTGCCCCTGGCCTGATCTGTCACCTCTCACCTCACAGCAGTCTGAGTAAGATGTTCCTCAGGTTTAGGGGGTCTCAGAAGACAAAGTATTTTTTACTTTTTAATTTCTCAGCTTTAATCCTAGACTAGTACCTATTTATATGTATATAAAAGTCTATCCATAGACACTATGCATGCATTTATCTATACACATGCACAAATACAGAATTTAAAAAATATATATATAAATTTTGTATAAATATTATATAAGTATGGAAATATAATTACTAAATCATTGGCACTCTTCTTTAGGATTGCTAAGGACTTAGTAAGGACTGCTAAGAAGATGGCAGGATTTGGCAACATTGAATTCATAGTTTCTTTAGGAAATAATTTTACTCTATGATCATAAGAATTTTTGAAACAGAAATAACTTTGGAATTTTTTGCTATGGAGAATGACAGCATTCAGACTGCATTTTAATAACTTTATGTGGGTGGTTGCTGTTTTCAGACCCTGAAGACCCATGAAAACTGAGGAGTCAGAGAGATGTGGTGGTTGAGGTGCTCTCAGAATTTATTCTGAGGGTGTGGGTAGAAATCAGAGATGGTCAGTAGAAACGGGGAATGAAAAGGACTCAGCTGGAAGATGATTGCTTTGTGGAAATATTGATATTGAATAGCTTGTGGACTATGGAGTAAACTATTTAAGAGCAAAACCACACTGGGAATTGTCAGGGTTGACTATAGACAGGAGTTTCCAAGATGCTGGGTAGAGGACTCACACTGTTTGAAAAGACCAAGATTATGCAGTATTGAAAAGGAGAAATAGTATCAGCTAAGGCCTGTGCTACCATAATAATATGAGGGCTGCCTGAAGGCTAACTACTATAAATACTATACAAACTAGTAACAAACAATATAACTGGGGAAGCCAGCCAAGGAGATCACATGTAAAATAAAATATGCCAAACTGTGCGCTTACTTTATTTCATTCATGTATTCTTCTAGTGTTTCATTGCTCCCATTTATTCTATCTTAAGTTTGTGTTTTCTCCTTTTTCTTTTTTTTAATTTAAGAGGAACAAAGGCAGGGGTGAAGGCAGTCAGGCAACAGATGGGATGAGAGAGGAGGAAGAAGTATATATTTGTTTGTTTTAATTGTTCCCCTTCCTTGGTCAGAACCCAGGCTTAATGCCTGAGCCACCAGTGTGTGCCAGGATTTTCAAAATATATTTATGTGATATTTTAAAATCAGACATTTAAAAATGTCATCTGTGGCTGTTTCTCTAATATACCCTTTCTCCTTCTAAATTTTCTTGGAAACCTAGCCTGCTTCCACCATCTCCTGTGGTTTCTACTGGAAGAAACAGGAAGAGTTCAGTTATTTAACTGTCAGAGCAACTTAAGTTTTACTTGTTAAAATAGGTTTGTCTTTCACTCCAATAAGTTAGTTCACCCTCCAGCCTCCTATGAATGGAGGAGAGCTGAATAAGTTGTGACATCCTATTGCTGCTAATAGCACTGAATTTTTAGATTAAAAACATCTATAAAATTGATTCAAATTGATTTCATTTATCTCTAGCTCTCTCATCACAGCAGCAAATAATAAATGTTAACATAAATGGCAAATAGTTGAATACCAACAAATCAGTCAGAGCAACTGACTTAAACTCTGCAACAAACCCTGGCATTGCTTCTGTAAAGGAGAATTTAAAAATTTTCTTGAATTCTGGAAAACTCTTTGTGTGGCTTTTAGCATTCCCAAATTATACTAAAAGTCACATGAAATTCATAATGTTGACAGGTGTGTTATTCAACGTTGTGTCTTCCACTGATCCAGCTCCTTCCACCCAACATCAGTATAGTTAGGATTTCAGGAGAGAAAAATGAATTTGGGATAATGCCTGCACTTGTGTCTTTACAAGCACTTATTGGATAATTAATTTTAGGCAAATCAGTTTATTTCACCACTTAAAATGAATTATCCTCTTTACAAAAGAAATTACAGTCCCTAACTCATAGAGCTTGATTCAGTTTTCAGTTTCAAAATAAGTATCGTGTGCAAAATATTTAGGAATTATCAAAACTTGGTTTTCATCAATGTTTTAAACGCACATAACTCCTTATGAAAATTTTAAGAAAAAATGTTTTCCTTGTATCTATTCTCTCTATCTGTCTCTCTGTTTCATCGCTCTCATTTCATCTCCTTCCTCCCTTGTTCTTCTCCCTCTAGTAGCCATGTCTCCCTCCTGATTTTGGTTTTCTTATTAATAATTAGTTCAGTTATAAAGGCAAATACAAGTTTTATATTTGAAACTACTAGTGATAAATTCTTATCTCATAATTCTGAAGTATGAATGTCCACTTATGTGTATGGCTTTCCTTTATTACAAATTTATTAACCCTGTGACTTGTTGGGCACTCTGGTAGTTACTAATAACCTCCAGAGTATAAAATCAGTCAGTCTTCAATTTTCATTTGCTATTCAAGTTTCATTATAAATATAGTCATTACTATCGGTATCCTGCCCAGAGGGAAGCACTGTGTACATACAGGTGCTTTCTGAGTTTTATGGAAGGGGTTTTGTTTTATTAAAAAAAAAAATGCAGTTATCCCCAACTGGATTGGAGGGTGCAGCAGTAGAAATATCATCAATTTTATCTTTTTTTTTTTCTTTTAATATTTGAACTTTTAACTCCTGAATAGGGATGGATAAACACTGGCTAGTAGATCTATTCTTGCTTCTGCATATTTTAAAAATAAAGCTCTCTTGGAACACAGCCACTTTAATTTAGCTATAACTATGGTTTCTTTTGTGCTAAAAAGTCAGAGTTGTTTTGACAAAACTTTATGATCCACAAAGCAAAAAATTGCTGTCTTGTTTTTTACATAAAAAGTCTGTTGATTCTTGTTCTGGAAAAAAATCTTTCCATCAATGTCCATCAGCATGCCAGTTCTCTAAATATGCCAGCAACTTATAATAGTTAGCTCTGTTTTCTTCACAATTAACTCTTCTTCTTTGCTGTTTTGTTCCTTCAAATAGAAGGTACCCTGCTGTTTCATGTAGAAGAAACGTCACAGAATGGCATTGTGTGTTGTTTGTTACTGTGACAAAGTAACAGATTTGTACAAACCTAAGAGATTTCCTGTTGTCACACAAATGGTGACACTGCCCCCAGAATCTAAACATTTATGGGTTTTTTTTAATTTATGTTATTTAATCGGGGGTGAGTTGGGGCGGGTGGGCAGTGAAGAAGGCACAAAAGAGCAGTAATCACCTTCCTTGAAATCACCTTGGTCAGAAATCACCTTACTAATCCAGAACAGTTGGTGTGATAGTGGAGACTGACCAGGAGACCACAACTGCCTAACGCTCTGAGCTATTGGTGTCATATGAGCTATAATGACAATGAGCCTACTTTTGGCCAATTTCATGGCATATTTCAGTTACAGCTCTGCATGTTCACATTTCAACAGTCTTGCCCACTGCCAGCAAGCTTCTTTGTTCTACCTGAGATCTAATAACTATGACTTGTGTTTCTTCCTTCTTGTCCACTTTCATATTCTCCGTAGCCTGCCTGTAACCCAGAGAGGACCCTAAAGAGATACTGTTGTGTGGAAAGAACATTGGTAAAGGCAGGTTGACACTCTACTCACTTAACCATCTGGATGACTTCAAATAATTTTACTTGCCTTTCTAGGCCTAAACATCATCACTAAGGATTTAAGAGTCATTTCGAAGAAGTGGTTATTTTTTTTTTTGATCCTATTAATAAGTAGAATAAGGGCTTGAACTTTTCTTTCTTCCTTGTAACAATTCTTTAATATTGTGTTTATCTATAATAACCAATTCTAAAGCAATGTTTCAAGAGTTCTGAGGATTGAGAATGATGCTCAAGTCTGAGTCTATTTGCTACTAAAGAAAATGGGCTTTTAAACACTGGCTTAGGTCTCAGCGGAACTCAGCTGACAGCTACAAACCAGTTACAATAGTTTAAAACACTTGTTACTAGCGTAAAGAGTAACAGAAATGGTTAGCTAGCAGAGAAACTGAGAGTAATAGGTAATATATCATATATAAATATATATTAGGAAAATATATTTCAATGGCAACTTGTAATTCAATTAACAGACTTGCTTTTCGTACTCCTGGAAATAAGTATTTTCATTTTCTGGTGTGGACATGATTGGATAAGGGCACACATTGCTACTTGATTTATGACTCCATATTATTGGTGGATTTCCATCTAATTTGCTCTAATGATTAATGTTTTTCATGGGAATGTATATCCGGATATGCTATTCTTTATGAAGTTTCAGAACTATTAAATGAGTTCACAATTTATCTTGGTTTTCAACTTCAACTTGCATGTTGTTCTTTGTTGTTTTGCCCAAATTTTAGCTTTTCCAAAGTATAACTATAGAAATAATACAGGGAAAATTTTATAAAATGGTTTTAAGAAATACTGCTTCTTAGATATGGTTTTTTAAAATCCCCTAACTTATTTTCACAAGTAGATTGCCAGTTTATTGCAGTGCTTTTCAAACTTCGGTATACATGAGATTCTAGTTCAGTGTATCTAGGATGGGACCCAGGAAATTGAATTTTTAACAAGCATCCAGGTGACAGGTAGATCATTGGGCCATACTGGAATAATCTTAAATTTCTTGCTGTATTTTTATGTACTAAAGTTTGGCACAGTGTTGGGGCACATTCAATTTACTTCTTAGTAAATAGTAAGAACTGAAATATATAATCAAAAGTGCTAATACAAGGAGGGTAAAGTAGCCTTAATTTACTCGGTGATTCATTGTTTCAGCACTCAATGACTGTCATATACTGGCTATTGCAACATTTAATGTATGTGCATAATGCATAAATATTATATGTATATATTAATGAGGGGGGTTGAGCTGGTAAAGTGAAAAATTTCAAGCTATTTTAGGTGTTATGAAAGTGGCATACGCAAAGAGAAGTAACAATAAAAATACAATTATGTCTTACCATTTTATCATTTCTATATTAGATGATTGATATGACAGTTAAGTTGATAAATTGTGGTCAGCATATATACAAATAATAATATTTGCAAATCTCTTCCCTTTCTGTAGAGATAGTTCTTCCTAGCCACATTCAATATGTTGACAGAATGCTTCCGCTCACTTCCCTAACACTGCAAGGTAGCAAATTGGCTATCTCTATCTGATTTTCTTAGAAGAGGCAGAGGCTGCCTATCTCCATGGCATGAAATACGTAGGCCCTGGAGCCATAAAGCTAATGACATTCTACCTGGGCTTTTAGAATTTTTCCCTTTGAGCTCCAGCAGCTGTTAAATAATTGGTAGAACCCTGTCCTGAGATGTCTAACCAGAGTTTATCCCTTTACCAAGCATGTAAAATGCTCACTATGCTAGGACAATTTTAAAAAATTATCTCCATGAATCCATGTTGTTTGAGCACAATAAATCTATCTTATCAATACTAGAAATGGGCAATATGACTTTTTTCTGAAATCCCAGCAATATCCAGACTTTACATAACAATACCTTTGGTATTACCCATTGAACTTATGTACGGTTCACAGGAAGTCTAGCATAGTGATAGGTTGCTAGGAATTTAATTTGGCAAATATTTTAGAACATTTGTTTCCTGTTGAGAGGGAGTAGTATTTTATTTATGTAATATGTAAATAATAAAAAAATGAGAAGTAAAAAGAAGGAAACTTTCATCTTTTATGTGTTAATAAAGAGTACATCTAGACTGTACTAGTGAGATACATCCAGCATGACTTTTCCCACACAATGTGTCTAGTTCTGAAATTAATACTTGATTTCATATGGTATCTGTGTCTTCCTGTGAGAAATTATGAAAAGCAGAAAATAAACCTATTTATCTTGGCAGTCAGTACCCTGAATTTTTATTTAATGAATGCTTAGCAGATAGAATAAAATTGAATATAGCAGACCTAATGGACTAATTTGAAAAACATCAGTCCTTTTTGTCCCTTGGCCTATAGATGCCATATTAAATTATTCTCTCTTCCCTAATATTATCTATGCAGATTCTGTATTTGGAGTTGTGTTTTGACTAACAGATTTTCACTGCTGTTGCAATGAATCTGATGTAAAATAAAATAAACCCAAATAAAGAAAATTATCAAGACCTGTCCCAAGGACCATCAGTAACACAGGCAGTATCTCCATTCCTCTATAACAATATTGATGGAACTACCAGCCTGGTTTATAGCCTGAAAAAGGCCCTAATCAAGGCATATTCCAATTCAACCTTTAAATGAATCCCCCAAAATTATATGTACACACACACACACACACACACACACACACACATCTAAAAGCAGATTGCCTCTTATAGTCCTCTTTTTCAAAGAGTTTTAAAATGTTGTAAAAAAAGGGTGATGCCTGTTTGAGATTTATGATTATTACTCAGGTTTTATAGCTTATCCTGCTTTCACACTGAGCATCCACCTCACATCCACCGGAGAGCATCCAGAGGCAGGCTCATCGCTTCAGTTTGTTTTGATAATAATTTATCCCAGACTCTGACTCCATTGTTCTGCATGTATTATAGAACTTCTTTGGAACATCAAACATATTTATTGATAGGACAAAATTGTGTCTTTATGAATGTTTCTGTAATGAGATTGGATGAGGGCTGTGGAAAGTCACTAGCAGTTTCAGCTCAAGAGGTGTTATTCAGGAAGAGAAAAATGGGAATGTTTTTATGAACATGAAATAAAACTCTAAAAATAGATGAGATGCACTTCTAATATCCACTATTTGACAATATATAGTCATATTGTCCTTTGTGAATGAAGAGGGCACTGCAATCTTGTCACCAAAAGTGTTCACGGTTAGAAGAAATGAACATTATGTGCTTCCTCCTCTTACTCTCACAGATATTAAGACCTTCTCTCAGGCAGTTAAAAGTGTACTGATTACTCATTTAGTTCACAGTTCTTTATCTTCTCTTCCATCCCAAATCCTGTAGGCCCCACACTACAAGGGTAACTGAGAGTTAGGTTTAATACCGTTACCAAGATAACCCTCTGTCTCTGGAGCACAGACTTGCAATAAAGGCTATTACCTTCTTGGCCATGGACCGTATCATTTTGCTGCCTGCTAATGCTTTGCTCTTTTTTCTTTTGTCTTTTAATTTGCATTTATAAGAGCTAGTAACCTTACTTGGCAAAGCTAACTGCTGATGTAGCTAACGATAAAGCACAATGTCATCACTGGAATCACAAAGATTGGAAGGAAACGAAGACCTAACTTTTTTTTTTTTTTTCTGAAGTGAGAACCTATTTTTTTTTTTAATTGTGAAAAAAGCATTACCCCAGTATAGGCTAGGTCACAGTATTCAAATGTTGAAAGGTCAAATTTTGGTGTACCCTGGTGGGCAGCAGTTAGGTCAATTGCTTCCAGTGAGCACAGGCACCTACTCCTGGGTTTAAATCTCAGGGGAACAAATATAAATAAAATGATCTTCTGCCTGCCAGCCTACTCAAATTCATTCCTGCCAGCACTTTTCCTTTAGAGAAAAACAAACAAACAAACAGTCAAATACAGAGAGTAGGAAGGGGTGGGAAGTATTTGATTGAGAATAAAGACAATAAAAACACCATAAGAACTATAGTGACACTTAGAATATTATGCCATGATAGAAGGCTTAATATTGTGTTTTTTTTTGTTTAAAATTGGAAGAACTCTATTCAGATAACTCTTATATAAAGGATGGCATGGAAGCTAAACCTCCAAGTATATCAACAAGGCATGATGCTGGTTATCAAACCATCTTAATGAAGTACCTGCCTAGAATTAAGAGAGAAAAGCGTGGTTTGACATTGTTCGTGCCTTCAAGGTACTGGCAGTCTAACTGCAGGTATCCATGTCCTTTTGTGTTCTGAAGTATATGCACCCTTACTTCTCTGCAATTTTAATCATCGGCCTGTGCTATTCTGAAAATGTCTATATACTCAGCAGTTCTTGCTACTGAGCAGAGACAATCAGAAATTTTTATAAAAGATTCATTTATACCTCCCAGGCTATTAGAATTTTCTATTAGAAGGACTTTCAGTTCAAGGGAAAACATCTAAGGTTAATAATACCACTCTACGTATTGAAAACAAACTATTTCTCTGCCCACTTTCCCTGCCTCCCATCTATCTGTTTAAAATCAGATTCCGTGAAATCACGTAGGATTGGTGTTAAAAATCAGTAAAAGTTAAAGTTAGCATAAAAGCTTTCAAAACCCTGATTTTTTTTTTTCAGTCTGTCTCTGCAAGGATTTTTTTATCAGTTATTTACATTATCCTATATTTTAAACATTTAGTTTCCAAAATGCCCTAATATTTTCAAGTCTTTCTCATCATAAAGGAAATATTAAAAATACTGCCTTGGCCCCACATCTCTATAGTTGTCACTTTTCATAGTTAAGTATCTTTAAAGAGTTGTTTTGTTCAAAGTTTATACATCTTCACTTCCTGTGCACTCACCTTATTGTAGACACTGAAGTTTATTCCCCACCCACCCACTCCCCAGTTCTGTCTTCTAATGACTTCTATATTAATTAATCAGAATCATACGTTTTTCAAGCTAGTTTTCTCAGTAGCTTTTAATTTCTGAACAATCTTCTTTTGCTTCCAGGATATTACTCTCTATTGCTTTTTTCTACCAAAGAGGTAGAAGAATTTCAGTATAATCTCAGTCTCCTTTAGAAGATTCATCTCCCCCTCAACTTTTTTTTCCTTAAATAGCAGTGTTTTCTAGGTTCTCCTGCTGCCTTCTTCAAATCTTCTTTCCCTACATTTTCCTGTGTGATTCAATTTCTATTCATGGTATCAAGTATAACTTGGAAAATTATCACTTCCAAATTTGTAATTCCTGCCTAAAGTTTTCTCCTGAATCTTGGAAGTGTTTTGTCAATACCTTCTTATTATTTACATGTGAGTATCCAGTGATCATGTTAAACCTATCCCAAAGAGATCATACTTAATTTCTTTACATTTATTGCCACTATTTTCTTTCTTTAGCAATAAGTTGCCAAAGTTTAGGATATTTCATCCGACTTTTCCCATCTTCCCATCAGTAGATTGTATCTTCCTAATTAGTATCTCACTTGTTTTCTCTCCTGCCATCACTGTCATCATCTGAATCTTGTTCTTGCCTAGATAACTGCAAAGCTAATACTGATTTAGTTAATAAAACACTATGTGATTCCTTTACTTTTGTGACTCCATAGTTTAAAATGAATCTTGGAATCTAGACTCTAATAGCTTGAGTAATCCCCTGATTTTGCTATGCTCATCTTGGGTTTGGTGCAATGATAAGGAGGATCATCCTAAAAGCTTAAAATAGGGTCTATATAGGAAAGTGATAAGTTTTTATTTTCCTTAAATACTTGCTTTGAATCTTTCCACTCCATTCTCTAACTTGAAGAATCATACTTATTAAATAGTCTCAATTGTGATACTCCTTTCTAACATTTATAAAATTATTTAAATATCCTTCCAAGACTTAGAGGGTATTCTCACCATCAAAATCTCCTAGTACTATCCTTACCCCATTCCACCTCACCAAGCTCCACCCAATACCCATTCCCATTCTTCAAATGATATGGTCTGGTTTTTAAAAATGTTTATGTTCAAAGTATTTGATTTTCACACATCTGTTTACCTTTGCAGAGACTTCTGAGATTGCCCAGAATTTTCTTCCCTACTCAACTAAATACCTACCCAGTCCTCAGGATTTGTCTCATATATCTTCTATTGATTAGTCCATGTCAGGGTCTCTTCTCTTTATTTACGTAACAATCTATGCATATCTCATTCGTAATGCTTACACATATTTATTCTAATTATTTTATTTTAATATATTTTTTCCACTACAATCATCTTCTATCAATATACCATCTTTTCATAATTGTACCTGCAGAATTATGCCTTTAATTAATTCATTGCCTCTGAAATAATTTTTAGGCATTGATGGCTATAATGATTCTAATTCTCTTTTCAATTAAGCAATCCGTTCATTCTGGTTTCTCTTTTTCCTGCTGTAGTGAAGAGTTTTACTATTTATAGCTAAATTGTCTCCTTTAAGTTTAAAAAATTGAAAATGATAAAATTCCCAGATAAATTATTGTGTGCTTTAGCTTTTAATAGCAAGTTAACAGTGACTCAGGCAAGGAGCTATTTATTTCTCTCTTATCTAAATAAAGCAATCCAGGTTTAATATTTTGGTCATAAGGGTTCCAGCTTCCTTCAGTCTTAACTTTATCACAATCCTTCATATTCTGCCTCATGATCCAAGACAATTGATTGTTCAGGGTCCATCATCACATCCTCATATCAGCAAGATGAGACAAACGGACAAAGAAGGGCCTTCTCCACTTAAGGACACTTGGACTTACATGTCATTGATGGAAACGTGGTTTTATGATCACACAGAATTGCAAAAGAGGCTTGCTAATATAGTCTTTTAGCTGTAAGTAATGAGTTCAGACAAAAATGAGGTTCTTATTGTTATGGGTTAGAAAGAGAATAGATGTTGTTAACTAATTTCAGTCTCTTCTATAGGTATGTTTGAATCCAGAAGCTCATTTAGAGTGAAGTGAGAATAGGAACTTACAGAGATGAAGTAATTACTGAATAGAGGCTGTGGTGTTAATAAACTCAGTTATGTCACAAAGTCAGTTGTAGCGTATGTAATTAAACAACTTTCTTCACAACTCTGAAATTTTCAGGAAGGGTGTTTTTGAGGATAACAAGGTAAATTCATAGGTAACCAAGTATAACAATGCTCATTTTAAATTTCCCACGTGAATATGGATTTTTATACAGCCATGTATCAGTATGTATCCACAAGTATTGGGGTCTTTAAAAAATTTTACCAATCCTAGTGAATGGGATCTGAGGTCATGACATAATGAGTAATATGAAGTCTATCTGAGATCTTCTTAAATCTTTGAATCGACTTAGGATCTATTAGGAATTTCAGAAAGAAAACCAGCTTCTTGAAGTGAGCAACGCTGTATGTTACAAAATCAGTTACAATCCTAGGTAAGCTGCTCTGCATCTTATTTTTACCTAGATAGTATCAGAAATTCTAGGCATAGTAACAGGTAAAGGGGTTCTTCTCTAAGGTTGCCATATTTGACAAATAAAAACATAAGTTACACAGTTAAATTTTATTTTAAGGTAAACAGACTTTTTTTATATAAATAGGTCCCTTGCAATTGGGGATATACTTACACTGAAAAAAAAAAAAAAACACTATTTTTCTGAAATTCATATTTAATGAAATATCCTCTGTTACCTGACAATTCTATTCCTCCAGACATCAGCACATTTTTACTAGTACATATTGTATCATTTTTCAATTTGGAATAGCCATGAAAGCTCAGAAGGTAAAGGTTAGATTCCTTAAATAATGTAGTATAATGCATTCTAGAAAAACTTTAATTTCTCTCTGGATAATAAACCTTATAAAATAGCATGCTTTAGTCATTCTAAAATAGCAAGTATTTTTTTTTTAATTTAAGCTGTTTCTGAATGTTTGCAAGATAGTAATCATAAGCACACACGTAACATTGAGAGAAGACTGACCTGAAAGCTTGAACCCATTCCTGACCCCAAGTAAACTGTGAGTGTAAAACACTCTTCCTTCCTTTGTAAAATGGGGACAACAGTATCCACTTCCTAAGATTCTTGTGAGGATTACAGTATAGAATGTGAAGAACCCCACATATAAAGAGTTTACAATAAGTAGTAACCTTCATTGTAAGAAAATGATCTCTAGATAAATGTTCCTTTTTAATTATAGAAAGCCATCGTAGCAATCTGTACATTCAGAAGACAAAAATCATAGTTGGTTAAAGAGGTGTAGATTCATCAGGAATAATTAACTATAATAAACATAACTATAAGAAAATTATTTAGGAAACTCTAGACTTGAAGAAGAGTACCCAAAGAAGCACAAACATGGAATTGGTGTAGACATCCCTAAAGATTCTGTAATATGGCCACTGTATAGCAGAGATGATTACTGGTTTGACCAAGCTGGAAATAGTCTGGAGCTGCTGTGAAAACATTAAGCCGCCATCCATAGTACCAACAGAAACAGGTGATCACAAATAGCGGCTGGGCATTCAGTGGGATTTCAAACGCCAGTTGAGGCAAAAGGTTTTCATAGCCTGCTCTTGGAACAACTGAAGTCTTGGTATATGACTCTCTTGGACACAGATAACTGCATGTAATCTATACATGTAGGGCTTATCAAAGGGGTGCAGGCTCTCTCTGTAAAGATCATTGCCAGGCCAAATCTGCAAGGTCAAAGGCCCACATCCTGAGCTGGCGGCTGCTGGATAGCTCATTATTCAGTGTCCTCATACCTGCACCACTGACCTCTCTGAATTTTGCTGCAAATATTAGGAAACCTCTACGTCTTGCAGCATTTCCCACCTGCCTCTACTGAGAAGTTTTAACCTTGTGTTCACTTTAAAAAAGAAATGCTAAAACAAATTCTGTTGTTTATCTTATTAAGGGGTTCAATTGGAACTGACAGTTTCTAAATTGATAAGTGACACAGTAAATATACTTAACAAATAATCTAAAAATGTACTACCATGAAAATGTGTTCAAATATTGTGTGCCACTCCGTAGTTCTTCAGTTGCAAGTTTTTGATATGAAACATTGGCTTATATAGGTGGAAGGTAACTTTAGTTCATAATTCACCACAGTTATGCGTATGCTGGAAAATAACTCAATGAATTACAAAATAGCACATCAAAGGGATGTTATGGTCTATTGAGTTAGAAATCCAGTTTTTGAAAAGTGCCTAAACATTATTTATTTGTTCAATATCAGATTAAATTTGTACAATAGGCCATAATGACTTCTAAAAATTTCATGTAATGACCAATTTAAATTGTTTTATAAAGAAATAATGTTAAGCAGCCTTTTATATTCCTTTGATGTATTTAAGAGAAGGTTCATTTTTCTAAAACCTAAAAATATTTCTCAGAGAAAATAATAAAATAAAAATTGCTATGTTATGCTTTATGTTAGAAAAAAACTAGAAATCCTTCAAAATATAAAATTGGTTGAATGTCTGAGAATTGCTATAGTACAGCATAGTAACATGGAATTATAATATATCACATTGGTTATCAGATTAACTTTAATTCACAAAGATCTACAACAAATTCACTTTATCATCTAGTGCTATCACAGGCTTTGAGTTCTCTAACTTTTTTTATCTAAAACGTAATGATTTTACCAGCAGTTGATTATTTATGACATGTAAGGTACTGTGCTGAGTGCTTTGTATTCCATCGCACTTGTTTTGTTTTTTTCACAGCACATAATGAAGGTCTCATTATAGTTATTTAACAATGACAAAAGTGAAGAAAATTAAGTTACCTGTTCAAGAATATGATTTCAGAGGCAGAAGAGTTGGGATTGAATAGTTACTTGTTTCCAAAGCTCCAAATAAATATAGGCATATATCTTATTCTAGGGAAATTAAAGATTTACACTTTAAAATTAGAAGTATTATTGTGAGCACTGCATCCTAAGCTTTAATGTGCACATGACCTGTCTAAGGATCTTTATAAAATACAGGCTCTGCTGTATTATAGGTGGGGGGATTACTGAGATTCTAACATGTTCTCATTTGATGTTCATATTACTATTTCATGAATCATGCTTAGCATAGAAAAGATTGAGAACAATGTGACTTCAGAAGGCTGAGATATTAACAGGATCCAAATAAGTGAGACTATAGCCCTATAGATACAATAGAAAAATTAGAGTGAAAGAAATTATTTATAATTATTGGGCTTGAAAAGAAGAAAGAATATAATTCAGAAAATTCTTCAGTAAACATTATGAAAACAAATAAAATGCAAAAAATAAATGAAGCTAGAGGATAATATCTCTCATCAATAAATATCCTTGACAAAATATTAGCAAATTGAGGTGTTTTTTAGTTTTTAAAGAATTATATAACACAACCAAGTGAGATTTGTCCCAGTTATGCAAGACTGTTTCAACATGTGAAGATCAGTTAATGTAATCTACCACCAGCAGACTAAAAAAGAAAAAAAATTCACATTATCATAGCAAGAGATACAGAAAAAATATTTGACAAAATTCCACGCTCATTCATGATAAACCTCTGAATTAGCTAGAGAATAGATGGAAATTTTCTTATGTTCAGCACGGAAAAAACAAACTAAATTATTGAGTCATGTAAAGACATGGAAGAACTTTAATAAATATACTAAGAAAACCAACCAGTATGAGAAGGAAACATACTGTATAATTCCAACTAGATAATATTCTGGACAAGAAAATACTCTTGAAACAATAAAGAAGTGAATATGAAGTAAAGAAGAGAATAAGAGTATTTTAGGGCTGTGAAAATACTCTGAATTTTTTTTTAATATACTTTATACATTTGTCCAAATCTGTAGGTTATAAACACCAAAAGTGAACCATAATATTATATTGGACTTTGGGTGATTATGATTTGTCAATGTAGGTTTATTGTGGTAAAAGGTACAATACTGTCGGTGATGTTGATGATTATAGAAACTATGCTTATGAAGGGCAGGAAATATATGGGAAATTTCTCTACTTTACCCTAACTTTAGTCCTGAACTTAAAGCTGCTCTAAAGTAAAGTCTCAAAAAATCAAATAGAAAAATAGATGAAAAAATGAAGGATACTTATCTAACATCTAGAAACAATGATCGTGAAGGCAATTATCATTACAACTTATTTTTTTTATCAGATAAATGCTTAAAATATCAACATATTTTACTAACAGAATAAAATGTTATATCTGAGTTATAACTAATGACAATTTACATTTTGTCTATGTAATATATTTTGTCTATGTGATTCTGCTTATAAACATTTAATACTTAAATCGATATTTGTTGAATAGTTTTTACTTACAGTTTTCAAATTATTTCACATTATGAAATCACATATGCACCAACTATTTACTGGTCAAAGTATAATGCACAGATCATCATCAGCACCATCTGAGATCCTGTGAGAAAGACCAATCCCAGGCCCCAATCCCAAACTGCTGTATCAGAATCTTCCTTTTCAACAATACTTACTGTCATTCATTTACACAACCAAGTTTATGAAACATGGACCTTACAGAAAACTCTAACTTTTAAACTGTAATTGGTCACTGAAAGACCCCTCAAAAAGTCTCTCTCCATATTGGTTTTTAAAAGTGTATTTCAGCCAAATAAGTTTTGTGAAAAAATCAAATGTTGTCTATGTAATCACACCATGATAGTGTTTCTGTTGACAGCCAGCTGTTTCTTATATCAACATGAATCAAAATAGTTAAAGCAGAATTTACCCTTGAAGAAAAATCTCCTTTTTTTGGCTTTTAAATTTGTTTTTCTCATCTTATTTTTTTTAGATATTGTAGTGAAAAATTATGATAATTACTCTCTGAGGATAATTGACTTATTACTTATTATCCCATCAGTATCTTGACCCTTGAGGTGGTAGGAAAGGATGAAAAACAGAATCACAGATCATATAAGAGAAAAAAACACTTCCTTAATTTTGCTGTTGTCTTATCCTTTGTGTTTTTTTTATATTCACACTTCCACTCAAACTGCAGATGGAACCTATCACACTGGCGGGTAGACACACCTGCCACTAGTTACATGTCCATTTGAAAGAGGGCCAGAGGCAACCAGATTCCGTGCTGGGGCCACAAAGCAGAGGGTTTCTTTGAACAGTAAGGATACTTAAAGACTGTGCTGTTTCTGTCTGAGCACTCAATCAAGACCTTGTTTCCAACTTCATTTCAGAAGTTTAAATACTGATTTTCTCTCCTGCTGCTAGGTATAATTAAACATCTTTCTACCAGTGACATAAAGATAAAGGAACCTTAAATATATTCAGTTATATCACATACTGTCATAGACTTAATTACAAAGTTATTTATATTATTTACATGTAATTTACCAAAGTAGCAAAGATAAATTATACCTCCCAAAACTGAAAGTTTAAAATTTATTTCAACATTTAATTTTTTTCAATGTTGAAGCAAAAAATAGATACACTTACATTTTTATGAAGGTTTTTAGTGTTTGTCAGTTATTACATAGATGGAATTGTAATAGCTCTCTCTCAACTGACAAAATTCAAATGGTGCTCTTTTAGAAATAGTGAAGACAGCTTTATTACACGTAGGCCAGATATAGAATCTGAGCCCTGAAATACTTTTGGGATATACTTTTATTAGTGAGGGAGAGGGGAAGGTGTGAATTAGAATGGGACTTACAAACGGAATTCAGTTATTCATTTGTGAATTCCTCACATGGATAACATACATAATTGTAAAATGCACGTAGGGTTCCATTCTCCGAAAGGGGTCCTTTTATCTAATCAGTAACTTCCAGTCAGTCTAGACTGGTGGCTGGGTGGCCATTGTTAGATAAGGTTACATTAAGAAAATGCACAGGTGTGGATGTGCAGGACCTAAGCTGCCTGTCTCTCACTCAGGCAAGATGGAGAGAGTTAGGGGACTTTGGGGTGTGTACAGGTAACCTGGAGAGAAATGGTGTGATTATCTAGGGATATGTCCTAGATACAGGTTGCTAAGCTGAGATCCCCTCCTGGGATCTCTTTTAGGTTTTGCCAGTTAGTCCACTATTCAGACATCTGCATACTGCCCTGTAGATTTTAAGTTAAATTGTCCTGTATCAATAAACATCATGAATAATTACTAAGAGAATAGAGGGAATTAAGGATATGTGGATAAATCACATACCCAACCCCCCCTTTGTAAGCAATGTATATTCTTAGATCGATAATCTAATTCTTTAAGAAAATGCATATATAATCTTTAATTTTGAATGTTTTAATTTTGAATACACAATATTGTAACATCTTGAAAGTAGACAGAAAATAAACAATCAGAATAAAGGACAACTGTTTTTTTTCCAAACCAAGAATAAGCAACCAAATCATAGAGACTGTAAACTCAAAGCAGCAAGTCATGGAAGAGGGTAATTCTTAGAGAGTAATGTACAGAAAAATATACTGATTGAATCCAATCAATCTCAAACCCTTAATAAAGTTCTGGGCAGAAAATCAGAGCATGCAAAATGTTGTCAGCTCAACTGTCATAAGAAAACAAGGTGAAGTTCTGAATAGATGCAAAGGCAAAAAATAGAGAAATGGAAAGAATTTCATGACATTAACAGTGTAAAACAGTGTTTCTTCACCTCAGTAGCCTCACTTCTCTTCTTCTACATGTCTACATTCTATTAGTTGAATATCTCTGTGAGTTCAAGTTGTCCCCATGTTAGTCTTCTGGCAGGAATACCCCTGGCAAAGAATCACTGTTTAAGAGGGAAAGGAGATATTCAGAGAGAGAATGCTCAACTTGAGGATCCACCAAACTTTAAGAATAATAAAGTGGATAGCTTTGATTCAAAGACATTAGTAATATTTTAGATAAAGGGTTATTTGAGTATCATGGTCTAGATGATTACATTGTCCTTTCTATCAAAATGGTAGTGAAAATGGCCTATATTACAAGTTTGTCAAGATTTGAATAAAAATTATTGTTTGTTTTTATAATAATAACTAGCAATAATAACTAACCCTTGGAAACTACAAGGACAGGAAATACATTATATATATTATATGAATTAACTGATTTATTCTTTATGTCAGTTTGTTAGGTAACCACTACTATTACAACTACTTTTCAGATAAGAAAATAAAAATTAAGCACACCTTGGGTATGAAGCTGATCATTCTGATTCTGGAGGCAGTGATCTTAATTTCTCTAAGAATCATTATAGATTACATCATTTTATATATATATATATATATATAATCATTATATAATTCTAGCCCATATTTAACCCAGGTCTATTGCTCTTCACAATACAAACTTTCCTTTCTACCAAGTTGCTTTTTTATACAAATGAGAGATTTTCAGGATACATTTGATGACTAAAATCCCTGAAGTCATCGTGACTATCTTCAAGAAAGGAAATATGTATTTACCTGCTTTTAATCACCATCTATAAGCATACTGCAAGAAACATTGCCATTGCAGAAAAAAAGCTCTTGGCACTGTTGTGATGTACATTTCTTAGAACAAATTGACTGGTGACTTCTCAGGTGCTTTTTGGTTTTTCTTGTTTGTCAGTAGCTACCCACCTGACATCTTTTTTCGTTCACCTTGGCAACTCTGCTTGGGTTACTTGGAAATCTATTAGGAAAGAGCCCTCAAAAACACCAACCAAATGCCTCTAAACAAGCAGTCTATCCTGTGTATCTAGGTACTAGAGTTTGTAGGAAACCCTAAGGGTTAAACTTCTTTCCAAGCATTTCAGTTTTGTTTTGTTTTTTTTCTAGTTTCTTTAGATTGACTATTGTGGGAGAGAAAAGCACCAACAAAAACAAAACAAATTTTGGTTTCTTAAAAGAAGTGTGTGACACTGTGGTCAGATTTCAAACATTTAAATCCCAGAGCACTGGAAAGAGTTTATTCATTTGTAGAATAGAGATACCAATAATGTATGTTTCTTAATCTTATTATATAGTGTCCAGTACATCATGAGCTGAAATTTCTGAATATTATAATTTTATGATTGAAGTTGACTGTACAGATTAAAAACCCAGAAATAAAAACAGAAATGAACACAGAGTCCATTGTGATTACTGGTGATTTGTTCAATCTATGCTCTACATCACTACTGATGAGATGGCTACTCTCATCTTCATCTTTACTGGGTTTTAATGTGTATGAATAAATGATATATTACAGTCATTCTCTATAAAGGTTGTAGTAAATCATATGCTTTACATTGTGTAGTTTTCATTTGAGGATAAATTCCTCTGAATTTTGCTACTCTATGATAAGGCAGAAACATCATTTTTTATATAGCAGCATGGAGGAGTTTGATTTCTCCACCAAAATGAGCTTTCCAGATACCTCCCTTCACTTGAACCACTGAAGAACATTTCTCAGCCCTACAGCCTGCAGTCCTGTGCTTGGAGGATACTCAGACATAATCTGTGTGTGTGCCTGGTGATCAGCTGTCTTCACCTTAAGAAATGTCTTTTCTGTCTCTTTTAATAGAATTCAGTTGTTTTTCTGATGTCAGGCAACCTTCATGTTACCCTCATGTGTTTAGTATTAAAAATGTATAATACAAGATACTTTCTGCACACTTAAAATCTAGGAGTATTTGAGATTATTTTTCTTAAAATGTTTAGGATCAGAAGCACTTTAGTTTAACATGCAGGTTCAAGGCTATTTTTCTAAGCTTGTCAGATATTATCAAAAGCATAACTTCGTAAATATTGTGAGTTCTCCACACAAGCCATGGTATATAACAAATTAATAATGGAGAAAAGAGAATACAGGAAGGGTCAGGAATAGAGGGAAGAAATACCTGAAAGATACCTGTAATTCTAAGAGAACAACTTCGAATTTCATTCTAACATAGACTAAGCTTTAAAGAAATTGCTGTTGTATTGAGACCAAGCTAATTAGAATAATAAAGAACCAGATAATGATAATGTGCTTTGATTTTAGAATGAAATTTAGGAAATAGCTCCAGGGTGTGTTTTTAATGACATCTCCATTGATAAAGGATGTAAAATTCTCCAAGTCTATTAGCTAGTCATTTAATAGTAAATTTTACCAAGTGCAATGACACCTACAGTTTCTTATTAGAGTGCTTGTGGTTATCTACATAGCAAATGGCAAATTGGAGATTTATATGCCATTTAAATTAGGTTACATCTAGGAAAATTTATTCCTGTCAACATAGAAAGCCTGCTCATAAAAAAGACTCATTGTGGAGCAGTTTTAGATGGTTTTCTAAAGTATCAAGAGACATTAATATAATAACAGATTCCTTTTTAGCATAAGAATTATTTAAATAGACAGCTGGGCTATTGTAGTGCAAAATAGTCAGGCAGCAGCTTAGTTTTGCACTTTGGCCTTTACTTATAACATGAAGAGGGCTCATTATGACAAGCCCCATTATGGTAGGAAGTCTGTCTAATGCAGCTTATTTTTGCACCTAATCCAAGGAGGTTTAATTACCAGAAGCATTAATCTCACTAATAATAATAACTAGTTTATAAGGACCTTGAAATTTACAAAGGATTTTCACCTATAGTTCCTGCCCTTATATTATTGCTCTAACTTTCTGATTGTTCGCCCTTACTCCAGTCTCAACTTCTTCCAGTGCATTCTTGACACTAATGGTCTAAAACAAATTTTATCATATAATCTGGATGACTGTACATCTACTGTGGTTCCTTATTACCTACATAGCAAAGTCTAAATCAATTAGCAAGTCCTGTAGGCTAGAAACATTGGTTGTGAGGAGCCAGGATTTTTTACAATGCACAAATATATTTTAAATTATTTAAAATGTACTGAAAAAAGCAGAGTGGGTGGTCCAAAAATTGTGAAGCATTTTCCCTAATCACATAAAGAATTCACAGCTTTCAGTGATACAGATCATATGGGTCAGGAACCAGAGAGATCTAAGCAAACTTTTTAAATGGTGCATGTATAGTAAACATTTTATTACAGTTATGGCATAGTGCTTTATACATAACAGGCACTCAACAATCATTTTCTAAATCTTATTTCAACATGGAGAATATGCCATCATAATACATTCTTGTGCTGAATTTTCACAAAGGCTTAGTGGATGATGTTATGGTAAGGTTCCAGTTGTTAAAATTATTTTAAACTACAGGACAAAGGGGAGGAAATGTTTTGCTGGATGAAAATAGAATACTGTGCAAGTTTCATTCAACTAGGTTTGAAAAGGAAACAAAACAACAATTTGAGCTTGTGGGCATGTATTTCAAAGTGAAAGAAGCTCTGGCCCATTATATTTTATTTAAACAATACCAAGGAAAAGCTCCTGTTGAAATAAAACTATGCAGTTTATAGGTCATCATTGTCTACCTCTCCCTGTAGACATTTTTGTTTTCTTTAAGACATTTTTTAACCTACATTTTTCTGTGATATGAGTATTTCATGGTCATCAAGTTTTTCTCCTAGGCTATGTTCATTTGTCAGTACACTTATGAATTATAGCACATATGATTAAAGACCAGAAAAATGAAACTTTTTGCTATGAAAATGAATTATTTTTGACCTTGTCAACCACATGCCATCAAAAATTTGTCACTCTTACATATATAATTTAAATTAATATAATACGCTGTGAAAACAGAAAACTTAGAAAAATTGAATTGTACTAGTAATGATGTTCATGAGTAGGACCAGTCAGTGTACAACTCCATTTTAAACACCTTGTTGAGCATAATGAATTTACATAGTTTTAGAGTTGAAATATCTTTAGCAGAAAGTATTCATTCCAAAGCACACAAATACATTCATTTGTTATAGTTATAACTAAAATTCTACCAATCTCTCTTATTTATATATAAATCATTTATATTACAATGGACAGATGTTTCTCACAGAATATAATCTTGCTTAAATTGAATTATAATTGACTTTGATAAATAGAATTTCATTTTCAAGTTTATTCTTATCATCTTAATGGATAAAAAATTCATTTAGATTTGTTAGATTATTCTGTTTTAGTATCATTTATGTGTTAACAATAAAATAGTATTGACTTTTTAGGCCCTCTTGTACTTGATTTTGTTTGACCAAATGTCAGCCACTTATGAGTGACGTCATCTGGTATCTATCTTCTTTTGATTTCACTTAGCATAATCCCCTCTATATACATCCATGTTGATTCAAATGACAGGATTTCATCTCTTCTAAGGGCTGTGTAGTATTCAATTGTTTATGTGTACAACATCTTCTTTATCCATTCATCTGACATTGGGCACTTAAGTATTTTCCAGTTCTTAGCTGTTGTGAATAGGGCTGCAATAAACATGAGTATTTGTAAATCTTTGTGAATGAATGTTTTTGTATCTTTTGGGTAAATACCCAGAAGTGGAATGGCAGGATCATACGGGATTTCCATCTTTGACTTTTTGGGCAATCCCCAGAGTACCAATTTGCACTCCTACCAACAGTGTAAAAGTGTTCTCTTTGCTCCATATACTCACCAACACTTGTTGATTCCAGACTTTTGTATAACAGCCACTTAGGTGTAAGGTAGTATCTCATTGTTGTTTTGGTTTACATTTACCAGACAGCCAGCTTATGGAACATCTTTTCATGTGCCTGTTGACCACCTATATAATCTCTTTGGAAAAATGTCTCTCCAATTCCTACTCCCAATTTTTTTTATTGGATTGCCTATTCTTCTGTTTTTGAGGGTTTGTTTTTTTTGTATTTCAGGTATTAAGCCCTCGTTAAAGTATGAAATGCAAATATCTTCTCCCAGTTATTAGGTTGCCTTTTGGTTTTAGTAATATTTTGTTTTGCTATGAAGAAACTTTTTGATTTGATGTAATCCCAGTTGTTTATTTTTTTTTTGTTTCCCTCGATGCTGGATTTGAGTCCCCAAAGGTGGCCCTAAGGCTGATGTCATGGAATATCTTTACTATGTTGTCTTCCAGAATTTTATGCATTCTAGTCTTATGTCCAAGTCCCTTGTCCATTTTGAGTTAATATTTGTGAATGGTGTTAGTGTTTCAACTTCATTATTTTGCATGTGGCTACCCAGTTAACCCAACAGCATTTATGGAAAAGACACAACCATTCATAACTTATGAAATAGATTGCAGAATCACTCACTTAGAGATTAGGGGAAACATAGTAAAATGATAGTAGTTGACTTGTACATTGACCATTATGAAAGGGAAGATCAGGGGGAAAGAAATTTACCTCAGTGAAGACTATTTCAAAGATCATCTAGAAAGGATTGATATGTTGACACTGAAGACTCAATCATATCAGAGAAACTTTGTATGTATTTTTTGTAAAATTGAAAAAATCACAGGTGTCTATTATCTATAAATAAAAATGTGAAACAGGATGAGGATAGTTATATATCACTTCATTTAATTCCTATAACAATCTTTTGACACAGGAATTACAATTCTCAGTTGAGATATTTGTAACTGGAAAAATAGAATCTTATATAGAACAAAATGTCAACTGTTTCTGATTAATTCATGGCTCTTATTTTATCAAACACTTAACAATTTTTTAATAACCATTCCTGTAAATATAAGTACTGGTGAGATCCGAAATTGTGATCACATTCAATATTTCTAAGTCCATTTTATCTTGAAATTGAAAATAGTTTAAATTTAAGAAAAGGAAGTGTGATTATTTGTATTAATTTCAATTTACACTTTTCACATCCAAGTAATTTTTAACATATTATTTTCCAAAAGGTCTAACTTCCACAATTATTAATGATAAAAGCAAACATAAAAGGAAATAGGTAAGTAATGATCTCCACTTTTGTAAAAACAAAATATTGAAAATGTCAGTATGTTTTATTTTGAAAAATGATCCCCTTCTAAATTATCTTTTGAAGGTAATAGATCACATACCCAGAAGATTTTCACATACATACATACTAATACTCAGTCAATCAAAACGACTTTTCTGTATGTAGTGGTATGACTATATAATTCACAGGTTTGTGATGACCAGAGACTGTAATTATTTATTCCTTGAAATCTTCATATTCACCCCAAGGACTCTGACTCCCCCTTACCCTCTGCGTTGATTTTTCCTGGCACTTTTCACCATCCACAATACCACATAATTTACTTACTTTATTTATTTTTAATTTTATTGAAGTAGCATTGCAATATAATGTTAAATAGGGTTCAGTTGTGTTTCCTATATCAACACCTGTATATATTACATTAAGTTCACTGCTTGTAGTCCAGTTCCATCCTTTACCATGTAATTGACCTCTTTGACCTCATTTCTCTCCCCTATTTATTTTAAATTTAAAGTTTATTATCTGTTCTGTGTAATATAATATAGATTTAAACAAGGAATTGATTTGTGTTCTTTAACAGTGCATTTAGAATATTTCCAGGTACAAAGCTGCCCCTCATTAGTTCCTCAACCAATGACTATATTTGTGATCTTATACATAAGGGTTTGAATTTTGAGCTGAGGCATGACATTGAATTATTGATCTGAGTGTTCCTAACATGTTACATTGTTTAAAAAAAAAACACATTGTACAATTCTTTATAATTTCAGGATGGAATAGTGACCCTAGGATGTGACAATAACCTTGTATTATAGCTACAGCTGTATAGATCAAGGACACCATTCCTCAGAGGATTATTAAATATTAACATTTTTTGCTTAGACCAAAAATTATTTAGGGGTGAAATGATTTTTAACCCCATAATAAAAAGGAAGATTTAATCAAAACTAATAGTGACTCAAATATTAAATGATTTTATAATAATGTAAATAAATTATCAAATTCCCAATTATACACACACACAAATTTGAAACGTTTCCCCATCTCATTGACATGTCAGGAGATAATCTGTGTTTTCTTTGTTTGCTTTGTTGCTAGGTATTCATTGTGGTTTACTTATTTTGTTTTCTAGCACTGTACATTTCTCTCATTTGGGGGAGCTTTTTTCAATTCAAATGTTTATTTATCATTACCAATGATTAGATAGTTTTATCTATCCCATGAACCAAAATAGTAACTGTAACAAGCCATTGTATCATGAAATGTACAAGGGAAGAAAATAGTCTGTGACATCACTAGCCTTGTATCTTTATCATAGCTATTATTTAGAGTACAGACGGATGGAGTATGTGAAGATAATTTAGAGTTTTTAAAGAAGGGAACAATTCTTACATATAGGGACTAGTCATTAAATTTTAACACAAAGGGAATTGTTTTTATGTTATTATCATCTGGTGAATGTAAAGGGAAAGATAAGAGTGTGACTATAATTGTTAAAGAATATTAGCCAAGTCTGGTGAGATTCAGCCTGAGACTAAGCCAGAAAGAAAAAAAGAAAGAAAAGTTAAAGGAGCTCATCAAATAGTTGACACTTGTAGAGGAGAGCCTCTTGGTTATTAGATAAAAAGAAACAGACATATGTCAAAGCTGTGTGCATGCTCCTTCTTCTACAATGCCAAGGAACTTTTTAAACACTTATGACACTGAAATTAATGACTCTCTTCCCAACACCGGTGTGCTAGACTAGAACATTGACTTTTTTTTTTAAGTATTATTTTTTTTGTTTTCAAAGCCATACTCATTTTAAGATGTTGAACTCATTTCTCAGTCTCTGGTATTGCACACAATCCCACCATATCTGCCACTATTATGGCTTTTCAGGATAAACCAAGTGGGCATGCTTTTGGAAGTATTTTAGGCAGCTTTATTATGTGCGGGCTCAGCAAGGGTCCTTTCCCCACAAAGGCGGAGCACAGGCTTCTGGTTAGAGCATACTTACATAGGATAGAGCAAATGTGGTAAGATAGGAATGCATATTAGGGAGGGGGTTTTAAGCACGGGAAGTTTTTTGTCTGCTGACAACATTCCAGCAAGCTCAGGTCACAGCATGTTTTTATGGCTTTGCTTCATGGCTGCTGGAAGCGTTCAGCAGGTCTTTTTCCCCCACACCACCAGAGTTTTAGTGTCCTTTACCACCACCTTCTTCCCTTTATCCTTGCCTCCCTGCTTACACCCCACTTGACGCCATCATCCTGTGTCTTATGATTTTTTTACTGGGCTTTAGTTGAATATTCATTTCATTTCACTATATTCCACATATAAGTAAAACCATCTTGTGTTTCTTGGTCTAGAACATTCATTCTCTATGATATACCTAACTGACTGACAGTAAATGGAATGAATAAATGATGATCTATGAGTCCTGTCTTCAGAGGAAGAGAATTTATTATGTTTGTATCTTTTTATTGTTCAGAAAAGGAAAAAACTTGGGTACAAGTTTTCCATCTAACTTTGCCATTGTACTCTCATCATTGTTCAACTTAAAAGTTTGTTATCTTGTGTATGTTATAAAGACAACTTTAAAATTGTATATCCCTTGCTTTCTTATACATATGTGATTTTTTTTTTCACTTGATTGATATGGGTAACCCACATTCACATGAACATATCATAAGAATAGTCCTCAATTGACAGAATACTCCATTTCAAAAATTCAACTATAAATTTATCTACTTGGACTCAGAGTGACTTTGCATACTATCAGAGAAACAAACCTAGAGATCAAAGGGAGTAAGCTGAGAGGGTGATTGAGTTTTTTAACAGCATTCAATAATTCTGTTCATTAATAGGATATATCTTTCCATTTATTTGAATCTTTATTACCCTTCAATAGTGTTTTATAATTTGCTTCACAAAGTCTATAAATGTTCTTTATTCAGTTCATGACTAGATATTCCATAGCATTTATTCTGTTGTGAATGGTGGCACATATTTTATTAGAGTTTAGTTTTCCTCGAGCAGATAAACATGCTAATGTTTTTAAGTTTATACAGTTCTAGAAATATGGATTATAATGATTGGAATTTTTCAAAGACTGGTTAAGTCATAGACAAAGAAGATCAAATGGAAAAGACAAGAAATTGAAAGATAAGCTTTAGAAAATAAATCAGAATGAAATATGGAGGCATAAAGATCAGAATAGGAGAAAAAATAAATGGAGCTACCTGAGGATATAATGGAGAGAAGTAGTTCAAATTCTCTGGGATGCTAAAAGCTCTAGAAGGGGAAACCTTACATAGTGGAGGAGAGATGGGATCTAAGCCTCACCCAGGAGAGCCCAGAACTGTTCTGGCAGGCCTAAGAAAGGTTACGAGTGCATGAGGTGTCATAATTAAGATCGAAAATTTCTGATTTGCATCTGTATTAGTTAAAGTCCCAACTCAGATGTTTCTTATGAGAGTGAGTGACCTTGCATAAAATATGTCTCCTTTTTAAATTCAGTCTCCCTATCCAGCTGATGGATATCATGAGAGTTTCTAATTTATGACATTGTCTTGGGACCAAGTGATAAGATACAAAGAACTTTTTATCATTATGCCTGGAATGTAAGCACTCAGCAAGTGTCACTTACTATAGGATTCTAGAAATTGAGTCCTAATTATAACTAATACTATTTATTGTACAGAGATAAAGATACTAAGTAATATTCTAAAATCTGTTATATGGTTAGAAATAATTATCTGTTATGGGGAGGGACAATTATAATACATACCTGGCACTATTATCATCCTGATAGTCAAGGAGTATTATTCTTGTTTTGCATTTCAAATTGTGAGACATTAGATATCAAACAATGGGGTAGTTTACATCAAAAATTACTGAAGCAGAGAAAAATCATTTTGCCAAGATGACACAGCTGAATAGTGGTGAGGCCAGGATTCAAACCCAAGCCAACCTCTGTACAAGTCTTATAAGCCACTATAGAGGAACTGAGTAAAAGGAATATAAAACAAGTGAAAGGGAGGCATTAAAAAGTCTTATTTCCAAAAATGTAAAAAGCTGGAAAAAAATGTACTATTAAAATTTTTGAAGAATGTATGTATATAACTATAACCAAAACAATTAACTTTAAATAGATATTTTAAAAGATCTCAGAAGTTATCAAAGTGTCTTTATTAGTTGCCTCTAAAAATTCTTTGTCACTTCATATTTTCTTCTATAAAATTTTTATTAAAATATGATTTTTCTTTTAACAAATACAGAATATAAGATTCAAAAGGGCAAGAGAACACATTTGGAGTTCAGATTCTGAAGGCTCATAATTTAACTTCTTAAAACCTCAGTGATTTCATTTTTACCTGGATAAAGATGAGGTTAAAAGATGTCTAGGTTCATTTGAATAATTTTGTCTTAAGATTCTATAGCTTTCCATTTTTGTTTCCAATTTCAGAATATCAGAAAGAGGTGGAGACAGGGAAGTAATTCAAGGAACCATAAAATGATATTAGCTATAGGGTTTAGGAATAAGAAGAAAGTGGAGAAATAAAAGAAGGAGATTTCCATTAATAAAAAAAGAGTAAGGAATTTCTATCTGTTGATCAAAGCATTTTGTCATTTGTGATTCTCTCCATATTAAAGATGTTTTTTTCAGAGCCAAGAAGCATCCTTCATGGAGATGCTTTTCTTTGTACAGTGGTGCTTATAGAGGTTAAGACTTTTAAATGAGTAAAATTTCATTTACTTGATCCTTGATTAACTTTGCAAAGAGTGGTAAGTGAGATGGAAAGAACAATTAGAAGCATAGTAACCCCAAATAAGTGTGAAAAGTAATTCAGAAGAATGAGGTAAATTATGTTTTTGTTTGCTTTTTAAAGAGGAAGAAGCCTTTTATTTATTTAGTTCACATTTTTTATTTGTTTCCAACCCTGCCCCAGGTCCAGCCAAGAAACGCTGCATTCTTGGGCCTTATGTGAACCACATCCCAGGTACAGACTCCTGAGTCTTTGGGGCATGTCCATACTATATTTTTTTAAGTAACATAGCAAGATTTGTTTCTGTAGGAATTTTCAGAAACATATAGCATAAATATCTATTGTTTACCAAAAAGTGTTACAGTATCCAGGGTTTCCCAAACCTATTTGTCCATTAACCACAAAATATCTCATAGCATTAATATTTTATGGACATACTTTTTGAAACTGTATGCAAAGTATAATTTAAAATGTACAAGTTGTTGGCTCATGGAGAATGCAAAGGACTTTCCCATGATGAGACTTGACCACAGAAATCAGGCAGGGAGGCTTTAGAATTATATTCTTAGAGAGATGTGTGCTGTAGAAAATATGTGTGGTTAAAAACAAATATATTTCCTCGAATCAGGTAATCACTTTGAGAATTTTGTCTCATGCACATGTTCAGTCATAAAGAAATGAATTGCATGACACTGTTTCAGACTTTCCTGCCACTCTCCATGTCCTGCTAACCAACTCATAAGCCAAACTTCCTCCCATTTTCTAAGCACACTACTTTATCAGATTTCTGTAACTTTTTGACATATGATTCTCTTGCCTAGAAAACCTTCTCCTATTTCTATACCTGGAATAATTTATTTTAATTTTCTTTTTTCAAATTAGAATTCTATGCAATCCAAATGTTACCTCCTTAGCCCTTCCTGACAAAAGTGATTTTCCATTTCTTTTTTCTCACTGTGCTAACATGGTAAGTTTCACATCTCATTGCATATTTTGTTAGCAACCTCTCTACTTTATAGTAGTTATTCTTTTTGTGTGACAAATGACCCAGAACTTTATATTAAACAATAAACTTTTACATTGCACATTTCCTGATGGTCATAGATCCAGGACCAGCTTTAGATGAGTGATTCTAGCTCAGGATTTCTTCTGAGGTTTTAATCAAGATGTTTGACATGCTGAGACTGGAGAATCCAGTTTTTTGTTTGTTTTAGTTTTAGTAAGTTGTAGGCAAGAAAAAAGGCAAGTAGATAGTCTGGCAGCAAAAGAATGAAGGAAAAAGTTTTCTATCTATTTGTTTTTTTTAAGTTGGTCATCTTGGTTGTTGACCAGACTCTATTGCAAACCCAGATCTTTGGGATGTTAGATGTATTTTGCCTGCCAAAGATAGTGGTCTTAACTCTTAGACCACAGGGTGCATTCCACTTTTAAAATAACTCACTCACATCTAGACAATTTAGTGTTAGTTGTTGGTGGCAGAAAAAAGACTTCAACAATGAGCAATCGAGATGCTACAATTTTGTGACCTAGTTTTAGAAGTCTCACACCATCACTTTAACAGTATTCTGTAGGTTAGAAGGGAGTTACGAAGCACAGCCCATACTCAAAGAGAATATTAAATATCACCTTTGAAGAGGGGGATATCAAAGAATTCGTGGATATATTTTAAAAGCAGTACTGTCATTCTATTGTTTGCACATACATGCATGAAGGAACTAAAGTGTTAAGTATATGGATCAGTTTTTGTAGATAGAGGGATAATTTAGCCTCTCTCTATGGCTCAGATATCCAAAGTACAGTCTATGAAAGTTGTGAACCTAGGTTTGAGACCCATGGGGGAAAACAAAAACAAAAGACACAGGCTAAAGTGTTAATTTAATGAATAATTAGTGTTTGAATACAAGAGAGCAACACTATTAATGTACACTTATTAACAGAAAATACATATACACTAAGTTAAAAATAACTTCTAACACTTAGGTAATCTTTAGCAAGATCTTCCAGTTTACAGTTTATATTAAATATTGCTATAATTCATAGAATATTTAACTTAATTTCCCTATAGTTAGAATCCTACAGAAAATCAAATTGGTATAGGATATTTTTCTACTTACTTATGTGAAAAATACATTCCAGAATGGGTTCAGGTGTAATGCTGTAACTAGTTACATTAGATATTTATTTCTTTATTCTATTCTGTCAAGAAAAGTGCTGAATGGTTTCAATCATATATATAGTATCAATAAACAAAATAAATTGAGCTAATAAAACAATGAAACATTCAGTATTCCAAAGAGACTATGGTTACCAAAACGCAGGAGTGGGGAGAGAGAAGGAATCTAGGGTTAAAGATGTGGAAAATATGGTGGTGACTGACAGTGGAACTCTGGCAATTGGTGTGATGTTATATACTTACATACACGTGGATTGAGATGTGAATTTAGTCTCCTGAAACTTATATAGTGTAATAAATGAATGAAGCTATAATTTTTTTTTCTGTTCTGGTGAGTAAACAAAGAAATTTTGTAGTGAATGTAGCTTTTGATGACTAAAATGAATTCATTATACATGAATAAATTAAGCTTCCATAAATCAGATTTCGAAATACCAACTTGTATACATATTCTCAGAGTTGCTGAAATATTGTAGTTCTAAGTATATAGTAGCCTATATGAAAATCTTTTAAATCTAGATACATGGTATTTGTCTCACTGTTATAATGAATAGTAGAAATAACAAAAAATATAAGACACTAACAAAAATAATGGTTTGGAATTCAAGAAAAGTTAAGGTAGGATTGTATTCCTTTATCGGCACTGTTGATTTAGTATTTGGCATACCCATTCTATTTAACATTCCATGTCCCTGTTTAACTACTACATTTCTCAAATGAATATACGTATATACATACATACATATATATATATATATAAAATAAACACCTCTATTATTTGCTTCAAATTTATCTTCCTATCCTTTTACACTACTGAACTGACATCACCAGTGACGTAGTCTTACATGCAAATAGTGTACTTTTTGCTCTCATTTTTTGACTTCCCTGTTATATTTGACACTGTTGACTTCTAGCTGTATAAAATTCTCTCCTTAGTTATTATAACTACAGTACTTTTGCCCTTGAGTCATTCTCTAAACATGCTTATTTTATTTCTATAATCATGAGCCAGAACATCCCATTTGCAATGGATATCCTAAAGCAATTTTATTCTGTTTCTATTTTTCCTTTCTCTTTTATGATTAATCTGTGATACTAGTTATTCATTTCTAAATGATATTTAGACCATTGCCCACTTAGAAAAACAATGCAGCTTATTGTCAACATTCATTTAATTTTACATAAATACAGTTTTTGAGACATGAAAATCTGACTGGCTTTCAATGTGAAAAGAAAATATGAAAACTATTCTTGATGTTATTTCTAAACAGAACTTGTCTATATTGCTAATGTGACAGAATCGTATACTATGAGCATATTTTCAAGGCAAAGGGAAAATGGATTAAGCCAGGTCTCATTTTTTTGTCACTCTGAAGTATACAACATTCTTCAGTCAATATACTATGTTATTGGAACATACTTGTGACTCAGAGTTAAATCTATGGCTACAGCGTAGTCCAAGGTCCAAGTAAAGCCACAGACCTGCATTCTCAACTGGGACCAGGGAGAACAACCCAAATGAATGATTAAAACTAACTAAATAAATGCTTCTGTCTGCCTATCTATCTATCTGTTTCCTCTCTCTCTCTCTCTCTCTCTCTCTCTCTCTCTCTCTCTCTCTCTCTCTCTCTCTCTCTCTCTCTCTGTATGTGTATACACACACACTATTATTAACTATAGTAGTAGACATTGTTACATTGTTAGTTTCATGTATAGTTACAGCTTTATGGCTTTTTCCCTTTGCACTTGAATCAGGCTGATAGCCTTCAGTGAGGGAGGTATATATGCTTTTCTTTTCTCTTTGCCTTCTGCTTCTAACTGTTGTTTTGACCCTTTCCTTGTCCTTTTCCTCCCATTCCACCTTTGTGTTAGTGACTATGAAGATATTTAAAATCTAGCCTGTCTCTCATCACTTTCATTCATTTTTCAGAGACCACTGGGAGCTCTCACATACAGATTTCTTGACATAAGTCACTGCATCTCCATTCCTCCTAATTAATACTCTTTCAGTTCCAAGGAATTATCTTCTTTTATGCATCTGTTTTCTTCAGAGAAGAATTATCTTCACAAAACTATGGATTCCAATTGATTTAAAGATTCACTTCATATACTGATGTGTGATTTATGAATAAAAACATTTATAACTAATTTGTAGTGCTGAAGGAATTTAATATGAGCACAGAATGTTTTATATTTCTATATTCCAAAATATTTAGAATTAATTTAGGCTATTATTATTTAATTCATTTCCACATTCATATACATAGTCTCATTAGACTATTTAGATACTGGCTTAAAGTATATGGACAGGTGCATATAATAAATAATAATACTAACCACATCCTAAACTATATTATTTCAGTTTTTTACTTGTCACTGTATCATCTGAAATATAACTAGCAATCAGTCATTCCTTCTACAAGTTGCTAGTATTAGAAAAATGAAACTAACATCACAAATGATGGATGAGGTGATGATGATTTAAAATAATTCTGTGTATTAACAACAGCAATTCACCTCTTTAAATAAAAAAAGAAAATGAAGTTTCTATAAAGTGAACAATAGAAAAATACAGTATGATATCATTCCTATAAAAACCATTATGGTAATGCAAGTATGTCTCTGAATATTAATATATTAGGTGTTTATATTTAATACATGTTTAACATGTAGAAACTCATTTTTTTCAGGAATTATTCCATTTGCATGTCATTAATTTTATCTAGCCTCTGCTCAAAATATATTCATTAAAGATTTAATACTGCCTATTTTTTAACATGACATTTTAACCCAAATATTCAAATAAACACACTTTGTGAACTAATAGCTATTTAACTTAAATGTAATGATAAATAACTTATACATGTGTGTTCCTTTGCACATGCATATATGTATGCATTATTGGTTATTCTGAAGTAAATACACTTTCCCTAGTTAAATACAAACTCTTGCAAAGTACTTGCTTGCTCATGGAACCGCACATACACTCCAACAAGAAGAAAATCCTTTCATGGGTACTAATAGGAATGATGATTTAACACCATTATAGCCCTGTAGAGAACTGGAAAAAAAAACTCTCTAAAGCTTGTGTCTAAACAAATGTCTCTGGCTCATTTTTCTTTTAATGATTTTTATTTTTTCTTGTTTTTGCTTGTTTTAGATTATCAAGTGTTCTTCCTTTGTGTTTTAAAATGATTCAAGCTGACCTGACAGTTTTGATGAAACAAACTACAGAATTGTAATAAGTGAATAATTAACTATTGTTTTTTGTTCATGTACAGATGCAGTGGTACCATCCTATATTACCACACCAATAGATAGCAATAAAACCTTACTTACAATAGCTGCTTAGATTTAGTTTCTAAATATTAATCATCAGCATCACCATCGTAGTTGAAATTTGTAGAATATTGTGAGCTAAGACTTTTCAACATATTTTGTATGCATTATATCAGATAATCCTTATAATTTGCTATGAAGTCTTTGTTATCTCCATTTGGAGAAATGGAGACTTAGAAGAATTCAGCGTAAATTCAAATAAAATATTTTTATTTTTATTGTAAAGTTTTTATCCAATTTTCACTTTCAATTTTATTTTCATTACAAAAATTTTTGATCATTTTATAAATATTAACTGGTTTTTTGAAACAATCGACACCACTCATTCTTCTTACTTCTAGGTAGTTAACTAGAAAAATATTTGCTCCTAAAGATTAAATATTATGTATAATGAAATAAATATGCAATAATAGTTTTATATGGTATATAATTTTTTTAACATTTGAGAGTAATATAGCACAATATAATAAATGGCAGATATTCAGTGTGTGGGTCAAAGGAAAAGTTCCCCTATTTCTCTGAGGTTCTTCACAGCTGGACAACTGAACGAATAACAGGTATGATTAGAAAGAAAAATGTCCAGATTTTATAACATACATACAGAGAATTTGCATGGTGGTAAATTCTGAGGAATCTAGCAGATAAGTGATTTATATCCTGATCTGAGCCATGGAAAGTGGACATGGGGTATTGAGAAGGGACGAGGGGGTCATCAGTGGCTAGAAGATAGGTTTCTTAGATTAAGAGGGCTATTTACAGAAAAACTGTCCTTTGTATTAAAGCTACATTCTATTAGAGAATAGGAATGAAAGACCCTTTCTGGATTAGGAGAAGAGTAAAAGCCCAGGGGGGGTAGTAGATAGCTTCTTTGTAAGGTAAGTACCAAAGGTTTATCACAGTAGGATCTTCTCCTTTGCCTCTAGTGCTATCCTCCACTGTACTTGGGTTTTCATGTCAAGGATGTCAGCGTGGGGCATTTACAAGAGATCAACTCTGAGAGATTTGTCTTCTGTTTTAGCCCCTTCATCAGCAAAATCTTCTTAAAGATTTTATTTATTTCTTTCATGGAAAAATTGCAGGGTTTAGGTTGAATTTATATTCATACTTTTTAAAAATTTCCTGGTATGTTTTCCTTTAAAAGTTTGTTTTGGGTTAATTTAAATCTGGTGATAAGTTCTCTTTTTTTTTCTATCTCCTTTAAGTATAGGACAGGTAATACTGATTTGTCATAATTAAGAGAGGTCATCTATTTTTTTTCTAATCACATCGAAACTAAGATATTTCTTGGGAAGCCAATCAGCCATCTGACGACATTCAACAATGTTCCAATGACACTTTTAAATGTTTTTCAGCATTTAATAGTTTTAGGAATAATTATGACCAACATTTACAAATGCGTCACTAAGGTTTATACGTCACGTATTTTTTGTTTTATGGCTCTAAAATCTCATGAATTGTAAGACAAATATTTTATAGAAAACTATAAAGTGAAAAAGAGTTAAATTATTCCATTGGGTATGCATCTTGATTATAGAGCCATTAAAATTTTTAAAATAGCATATAGTATACACATGTAGCAGCCAGTGTTACTTTTGGCAGCTGTGTGAAGCAGTGTTTGCAAGCATGGAAATAGACACAGATAGGTCTATTGAATTAGAAGCTGGTACAGTCTTTTGGGTGTCATTTTGGTAATACTAATCCGAAGACAGAATCATTCATATTTTTTACTCTGCCAATTCCTATTAACCAAAGGAAAGAGAAAGAGACATGCAAATGCAACCACAGTGTGTTTCTGAGTTGTCCTGGGTACTTGTGTCTTTAGAAAGATTTACCCCAGAGCACAGAGTATGAGAAGAAAGGAGAGGTAGAGCACAGAATTGAAACAAAGTGTGTTTATTCAGGAGGAAAAAAGAGAAAAAAAAGTGCATCCCCAGGTACATGTGGGGATGGGCCATTCTGAAAAGGAAGCCACTCCAGGTGTTAGGAACCTGAGTTTTTAAAGATTTAGGCAAGTAACTCATTTGCCTTTATTTCTACCCAGGGGTGTTCTGAGGTGGAATAAGGTTTCTGATGGGCCTTCAGAATGGCACCACTTTATGATTTTTGTTCTTTCTAACAAGTCCATAACTCTGAGCAACAGCACATCCACTGTCCATTGTAGCTTCTTGGTTGATGGTTAACTATATTTTAACCTGATTTCATTGATAAGAATTTCTACTTGAGCTTCTTGGTTACTGATTGCTTCCTGACCTTTGTTGTCTCTTCACCTGGACGTGATCAAATTCAGGTGTGTCTTTCATGTTCAACTCTGTTCTAAGTACTTGGGTATGTTAATGAAAAGAACAAAGATTCATGAACTCACATTTCATAGAATATAGAAAGTGATTGTTATATATTGCACTCTGGAAAAATATCTTGGACAGTATTGCCTATATCATTCTAATCTTTAAATATGTTTTAAATATTATACACATTGTGAAAAAAATTCCTTAGTAAATGATTCAAATAATGTATTTAGTCAGCTAAGTTATATTTCCATTAGATTTTATTTTATACATTTTATCCAGAGTAATTAAAATTGGAAGTAATTAACAAGTGCATGTTTCTTTTTACTGATCAATCTATGTGTCCTTCTGTTTCTATTATTTTGTGTATATCTTTACTGGTCCTCAAAATGGAGTTTTTATTTAGAATGTAAGTTTTCACTACTAAGTTCCTTGAAATTAGTCTTAGCAACTATTTTTGGACATTAACACCAAATATACAAGCAAAAATCAGAAATAAATGACTATATAAATCTTAAAAAAAAAAAACCCTCACTGCACAGCAGAATAAACAGTCAAACAAAATGTAAAAGCAACCTATTGAATGGGAAAACATTTTCAAACTACATATTTGAAAAGGGATTAAGTCAATATTTATATAAAGATTTCATATGCATTGTGACTATAGTTAATATTACTATATTGTACACACAAAAGTTGCTGAGAATAAATCGTATGTGTTCTTACCACAAAAACAAAAAAGCACTTATGTGATATGAGAGAGGTAAGTATTATCTAACACAATAGTGGTAAGTGTATAAATATAAACACATTGCACACCTTAAGCACTGTTATATGTCAATTATATATCTATAACTCTGGGAAAAAATGACGTTAGATGTATCAGTACAGAATGTGAGGCTATATGAACAGAGTAGTTTTGACAGCACAGGGAACAATTTGTTTTGGACATTTTAATATCAAGGCAAATTGTGCATATGTAAGTAGAATTATCTAGCAAGAAGTTGGGAAAGTAGCACTCAAACTAAGGAATGCAGTTAGGTCTAGAAAAACTGATTTAGAAATATACATGTAGAAAGAAGAAAGGATGATAAAATATAGCCACATATTGATTATGTATTCATTAAAAAATCTCTGAGCACAATTTTGTTCCTGGGCATTCTCCTTGGTCTTCATGATAGACATGTTATTAAACTGCTTACATTTAAAGTTATTGGGAAGGTGAGAAAGCAAAGCAAGAGTCATAATATGCAATGATTAGAATACATTAAAAAAATAAGGCACCAATGATGGTATCTCTGGAAGAAGAGAAATTCAAAAATAAAGAAGCAGTTAACAAGTACTACGTATTTTGAAATGTGTCAGAGATATGATGACTTATAAAAGAAAGAAAAGGAATCTGGTATCTTATGATATCTTGGCCTCACTGGAGATGGTTAATAAAGGGTAACATTAGAGTTTTTAGTGTTAAAAAGAAAGCATACTATAAGTTATATGTGTAGACTGCCCACCCAAGAGAAAAAAATGAAAGAAGCTTGAAGAAGTAAGAGAATCAATGAAAAAGTTTTCTAAGACATGTAAGATTTTAAATTATTGACAGATAAATGATTAAATGGATAATGAACACTTATATCATAAGAGATGTGTTCAGGATGGGCAAGAGAAGATGAAAAAGTGGAACATTAGAATTGCCCCCCAGTGGCTCAGGCACTAAATTGGTGGTTGGAGCATGGATCATGTAAAGTCGAACAACTCGGGTTCATGATATGTTACAACCACACATAAATAATATAAATACATAGATAAGATAAATATTAAACCAATAGAATTAAATAAATAAAAGTGCTTCTCTTCTTTCTTTCCTTTCATACTTCTTTACTGACTTGTTTGCTTGCTTGCTTTCCTTCCTTCCTTAAAAATATTTCTTTCTCTCCTTTCTGTCCTCTTTTTAAAAGCAAACAAAAAAAATACAAGAGGAAAGTCTTTTTATGGACATAAAGCAATAGAGGAGGAATGAGTAAAGATACACATGAAAACTGAAATTAATCTGAGTAGTTTTAATTCATTTAAATTTTATCAGCAAGTTTTGTTTTTTGCATGAGAGAGAAATAGGTACAGAAAGGAAAGGGTTGTCTATATCTTACTTTATTGGCAGTTATGAAAATAATAGGTAGGTAAGACAAATGATGAAATGTCAGCAACACATAGGACTAGTTGTATTGTAGCTTAGCAAAAGAAAAAATGGAAGCAAAAATGTTAGTGTAGCAATTTTCTAAAGATTTCTAAGCTTCTAGCTTGATGAAACATAATGTGAGGAGGATTAGGAAAGGGGACATAAAGGAGAGACAGAAAAGTTGTGGGATGTGTCACATATATTACTTACGACAACCCAGTTGCATAGATGAATTAACAGGTTTAAGTCTTTGTCAGTATTGTTAAAAGGGAGATTCTCATCTGTATTTCTGGTACAAGAACTGAGAGTATGCATTTCTAAGTCCAGAACTATCAATAAAAATCTATATTTTAGCAAAAGTGCTAAATAATATTTATATTTAAGTTTGAGAAGTATATGCATTTAATTTTGAGAGATAATATTATACATATACATATATGCTACTTTTGGCTCTGTGTTAGTAATTAGGAAAAAAAAGCATGGTAAAAGGGAAAGAATAAGAAATACAGGGTACTTTCAATCTAAGGAGTATTAAAGTAGCTATTCAATGAGAGTAAATCAGAAAGGGATGTGAGTTCCAAATTCAACTTTAAACTTTTAGAAGAGAAAGGGATAAGGATCTAATAGTTTGACAATTTTCATGAAGAGCATAATTGTCTTTTAAGATTTACCAATTAATATGGCTGAATGTCAAATTAGTAAAATTATGATGTTGCTAGTCATGAAAAATAAGTTTGGAATAATTCTTGGTGATGTGCCATTTATAGTTTTAATTTTTTGTTCCTAATTATATGAACACAATGGGAAATATTTTAATAAAATTTTACTGTTTTGAATAATTTGGAGATTTTTTTTCCTGAATGTCTGAAAGTCAAAATATTAAACAAATGGATCTGTAAAGTTTCAATTAAAGGACATAAATCCCCATCACTAAAATGGATTTTTAATGTTATTTCTATATATTTTAAACCAAAAGTATTTGTAATAATTAGTTTAATATTATACCGTTTATGAGAATAAATTTTTACTTAGAAATTTTAACATTTGGGATTTTCGCGAGCACAGTTTAAAAGCAGATATTCATTCAGTTTCAAGTATATCAAAGACACATGACCAACTGTCTGAAATATGAATTTCAGCCTATAATTTTTACTGGCAACTTATTTCCCTAACAACATATTATGTAGTATTTTTCAAATAAATTCTAATTATATACTGAAATCCTTATAAAAGCCCTAGGAGATTAGTGAATTTCCTTGGTATTAGTTAATTTCTGATTGCTAACATGTTGAAGTATAGTAGGGAATTAATAAGTACAGACATTTGAATCTCAAGAAGAATATGAAGTGTTTTTTTTTTCTAACACAGTAAAATGTATTCAACTATTTAAAAGATCAGATTAACTATTAGGGTGGTTATAAGGCAAAAATTTTTAGCATGTATCTTGAGATATAATTCATATAACATAAAATTCATATTTTTATTATAACCTTTTTAAGTATTTAATTTAGCATATTCAGTATTATAGTCAGCATCACTAATTTTAGAATATTTTCATTATCCAAAATGAATTGCTATTCCCATTAGCATTCATTCTCATTTGTCCCACCTCCTCAGTCCCTGGAAACCACTATTCTACTTTGTTTCTCAGAGAATTTATTTCTTGCTCACATTCAAGAGATAATTCATCCAAGTCTGAGATGATGTTTCCTGTTGTACATGATCCACCTTTTTCTTATCCTAATACTTGGGAGTTTGGGGTAACAGGGAGGAGACGGTAACCTCCGATGACACAAAATGATTGTTGGAGTTCCAGGTATTCTGCATTCAGAATTAATGAAAGGGATGAATGAAAGGGAAAGGGGAACATAAATTGTATACTCTTTAGTCAGGAACACTTTCTAGAACTTTCTCAGTCCACTTCCAGGTACTCCACTAGACAGAACTTAGTCTCTGTGCCGTGAAGATCATAGTTTTATAATAAGTGGCCATCAACCTAGATATATACTAAGGCAACTTTAAAAAAAAGTTATATACATACTTGGCATCTAAAATTACATCTGGAAGCTCTCAACTTATGTTATAGTCTTAAATATACTTCAATTTAAAGTTTCTTAAGCTAGAGTTTTGAATACATAAAGAGCAGTCCTAATGGAAAACTAGATTCATATGGCAGAGTGTCTAGTGGCTTTTGACAGTGGCAATAAAATTTTTAGTCATTAAATATACTATTAGTAACCAGAATATAAAATGTATTAAAAGCAGACCATATTTATCTTGTTCATCACTTTAATCACACATACTAGTGTAGTAGTGGCTACCACCTTGTTGATCAAAAATATTTCTTGAATAAATGAAATAATTACTGAATTAACATTATATAATACATATATTTAACAGATTTAAATAAATACTTCATCATAGAAATTTTATAGTTTTACCACCCATCACTTCTTGTCATCCTAGCTCCACCTGCTTTGAAAGAAATGATGTAGATATTGAATAAGACATTAAAAAGGTTTGAATACTACTGAGATAAAGTCTGTCCCCTAAACAAAGGGTAATTTTTTCCTAAAGGCTTATCTGGTATTATCTTTTATTGATGTATTTGAGAGATCCTTAGTTATTTTTTGAGAATTTACAATATGCAAAGTTTCACTGAAACATATTTCTTCCAAATATGTTGCCTACAATTATAATAAGAATTATGTTCTAAGATAAGTTAGTCTTGGAAAAAGACATGAGTTCAAAGGTTTTTTGTGAAAAGACACATAATTTGAATTTTTCTAAATATGTAGAAGGCTATCTGGTGTCCCAATAAAGTGTTTTTGATAACCTACAACAAAATTGTGCATATGTTACATGAAAGTTACTTATTTTATAAAATTTTATGTATTCTAAAATTTATATGCTAAAAATTCTAGAAACTGGGATGTCTGATAAATAATACATGCTTTAAATTTAGCATTCAATAAACTAGGCACTGTGGGCCTGTAACTATCTAAGATTAATCATAGTATATTGAAACTGTAAGACTAGAGGGTTTTAATTCATTTACTATTATTATAGTTTTAATTAAAATCTGAGGATGTACTTATATATCTGTTTATTAAAATTGAAAATTTAAGTTTCTCAGTGGACTAAAATGGAAGCCCCTAATTATTTTATGTTTTTCTCCCCATTAAAATATCTATGCTTAATTTAACTAATAGAACTTTGAGAATTTGTGTTTGAAACTCAACTACATCCATTACTAGCTAGGTGCCCTCAGGTATATTTGTTCATCGTTCTTGTCAGGTTTCTTTTCTATGTAGTTGATCATAATATAGAATTGCTATGGATACTAAATGACATGAAATTGAAAAGTATGTTAGAGAATTCCAAACACATAGTAGGTGTTCAACAAATGTTAACTATTATTAATAGTAGTAGGCCCACCTAATAAAGTGATGATTTACCTACAATAAATTTGGAAAACCCCAACCTGAAAAAAAACACGTATATGCGGATACTGCATAGTGATCAAATATGTGGAGATTGTGTTTTATAATAGTTAATCTCCAAAGCCAGGATATCTGTGTTAAAAAAAAAATTTGTGTAAAGGGCATATCCTCACATTTCGGTTTTGTCTATAAAGTACTAAAACAGTTATGAGAATTAAGTAATACAAAATGCTTATCCTAGTGTCTCACATATGGTATGCATTCAGTACATGCTATCTAATGCTATCCTGTCGTAGTGCATGGCTTAATTGAGATTCTAACCTTAATTAAATGGGTTGAATTTTGAATCCACAATGTGTTCATGATAAGACTCTTTGGAGTTTATTTAGGTAACTGTTAGCTTCCAATTTTTCTTCTGAAAAGGTAAAAAAAAAAATAGTCTTTAGCATTTGAGACTTATGTGAATGTCATTTAAGGATCTGAGATAAAATGTAGAAATTCCAATACTATTTATCCATGGTTTATTAAATTTTATGTTCCTAAATCAACCAATTTTCCTAAAATCATTTACAGTTAATTATTTAAAACTATGTATAATTTTAAATTATTTCATAATTTTAGGATTCAAAATCTTTCAAAAACTTCAACCTCCTCCCATTCTCTCTCCCAAATTAAATACCCCTGAAAAAATAAGCCAATAAGCACTAAAGTCTAATTCTTTTAAACATTAGATAAATTTTCATTTAAAATGTCCATTCCAAGATTTTCTGAAAATGCTGAATCACATTTCTAATCAAGCCACTCATTAATGGCTTTAGTTAATTTTTTAAATACTTATTTAGGCACAATTTTTCAATATTTCTGCACTAATTTGACAGTAACGTAAACACTGTAGGGTATTGGAACTTTGGAATTTCTAATCATTTGTTCTGAAATTTACTTACTTAGTTTACCATAATTTCTTTCTGAATAGTTATTGTTAGGTTCCCCAGTAGGCTGGGGGGACTTCCTGGTCTGAAAAGTATGGGAAGAATGACCAAGAAATGCTCTGAGTACTCGTAAGATTTATTGGAAACTCACAGTGGGCTGAAACACTAAAGAAATGCATCAGCCCCAGGACTAGGGTCTGATGAGGTGTGGGTGTACTCCAAGTGCAGATGTGTAGTCCGGCACTGCTGAATCTTTGTCTCCAGAGGTATACATGCAGCTTTGCATGACTGACTATAGTTGGTTAACCATGGAGTGCAGATGTCAGGATGTTCAACTGGACTTAATGATACCATTGTCAGTTGGAATGCTGGGGTCAAGGTGTGGTGACCTCTCACCTGGAAAAGATAATTAGTACAAATGAGAGAACTTTATCTGATCAAATGTATTTAGTTGGAATCTTACTGTATGAAGTAAAATTTCTTGAAATGCATCAAGGATAAAAATAGCACATTGACAGTTTAATAACTGGTCTTTACCATAAATCTCTCCCGTAAAATGTTATCTAGTCCAGATGGTAACTCGATAGGGTGCACTTTCTGGTTACTCTCCACAGACACCAAAAAAGTAAAAGACAAAAACAAAATCACCTATTTTCCTGTGACAAACATCAAGAAACAACTGGCACTTCAGCTAGAGACCGAAGAGGTAAAGACTAGCAGTGGGTGAGGATACCTGGAGCAGTTCTGAGCTAAACAGCAGATACGGATTTGGGACAGAGCTTGGGTGTCTCCGGATGTGCTGTGGGGCGAGGCTAGGCATTTTGGGATCAGCTGCAGAAGCAGTGAGAGGTGAGCCTAGTGGAGCTGAGAAGTGGCACCACTGAGGGCTGATTTGGGAGGGGGTCAAAGGAGAGCCAGATTACCTGGAGAGGAACTGGATAGAGCCCATGCAGTGTAATTGCTCTGGTCACAGCCATAAGGGGCTATCAGCCAAAGAGCTCAAACCCCTCCCACAACCATTTAGCACTAGAGCCTGGGGTTCACTGGGCAGAAATACTGCCCACTGCATATCCATCTATCAGAAATCCCACCCACTGGAAGCCCCACTCCCCTGGATTACAGTGAGAAGGCAGTCCCATACCTCAACACTGCCAACCAGTGCCACCTTGTGGGAAGATAAGAAACTGCAACCTGGTTTGCCAGTCCTGGGCAAGTCAAACCTACACAATGCCAGGAAAACTGAACCCTCAGAAATATAAACAGAATGCCAAATAGAGCAAAAGCACAGAGAAATATACATGAAATGATGGATCCAAGCGAAAACCCAGGGGAATATCTGACTACAGAAGATGTATATAAATTACCCAAAGAGGGATTTAAGGTAACAGTGATTAACATAATCATGGGAATCAAGAAAGCAGTAGAGACAGTAAACGAGAATGTCAGGAAGCAAAGAGAAGAATTGAAACAAGACACCAAACAGGTAAGAGATGAGAGGGCTGAATTAAAGAACTCAATAGAGGGACTCAGTGATAGGATGGATGAAGCTTCCAATAGAATCAGTGATCAGAAGATAGGACAGAGGAACTCAATTAAACAAACTAGCAAAGAGATAAAAACTTCAAAGAACATTCAAAGAGTATTTGAGACCTCTGGGATAACATTGAAAGGAACAACATTTGCATCATAGGGGTCCCAGAGGAAGAGAGAGAAAAGGGGTTAAAAATATTATTTGAAGAAATAATAGATGAGAACTCCCCCACTTTGAAGAGTGAAGCAAGCCTCCAGAGGCAGGAAGCTCAAAGAGTTCCTAATAAAAGAAACCCGAATAGAAATACACCTAGACACATCATCATGAAAATGTCAAAAATACAAGATAAAGAATGACTATTAAAAGCAGCCAGAGAAAAACGTGTCACAGAGGAGCCCGCGTAAGATTGTCAGCGGACTTCTCAAATGAAACTCTACAGGCCAGTGGGAGATGACATAATATATTCAAAGTTCTGAAAGAAAGTTTCAACTTAGGATACTATATCTAGCAAGATTATCATTCAGAACTGAAGGAATGATAAAAAAATCTTTTCTGACAAGCAAAAGTTAAAGGAGTTTATCACCACAAAACTAGCTTTGCAAAAATAGTAAAGGATGCTCTACAAAGTATAAAGAAACCACACAGAATAACAGTAAGACAGCAAATATACCATAATGGGTGTCATCTTATAGCCTTGGTCGAATTAAAACTTCCAGCATAGTTTCTTGCTTCTAGTCCTCAGTACAACTCATCAACAACCCAGTGGAAATGTCCCTTTTTTGCCTGCCAGCTTCTGTGCACTTTCCATAAACTAGTTCTGACTCAAGACAACACAGTGACTTTCTTCACCACCAGTGGACAACTACACCTTCTCCAGATGATAAGAATCCCAACCTTAGCAAAAGGTTCCATTTTTCCAATATGCTCCTTCTATACTCAGCTCTCATTCCCAGGGTACATTTTAGAGTACTCAACACCTTTATGGTTAGTGCCCCAATGTAATTCACAATTATATGTAAACTTTCCCTGTTTTCATTAAAAAATATCTTGTGAAAAAAAAAAGATGGAAGCTTTTAAGGTAGAGATAGCTATCTTGGAGTTCTAATTCAGAATATTTAACTCAGTAGATGGTAATGTCTTTACTTGGTAAATGTTGAATTAGAAACATTAGATTCATAGGATAATCCTTCTTTTCTTCTTTCATTCAATAAATATTTTTGAATGCTAAAAAAAATGTTATACATATCATGCTAAAATTGACTCTTTGTAAATATATCCCAGTACTCACTATCCTTGCCTGAGGAAAGCTATATGAATCACTGAAAAATTTGTGGTGAGCTGTTTTTGCTTTGGCTTTTTTATATGCCTAAAATCACTTTTCTGGCTTGAGTTTGGCTTGGAACACCCTACTGGTCAGATACGTTCAATATGATTTATGGACTCTTCAATTTAAACATTAGCTATTACTTAGATTTGGGGTGTCCAACAGTTATAATCAGTTTAGCAGTGTCAGTAATACAAACAAGGATGTCCTTTGGATTTGTCGTTAGTATATGAATATTCATGTTAAGAAATATATAAGCATTCTTGATGTAACAGGAGGACCTATTTGCTTTTTTGTTTTTGAAATTTTATTACCGTGTTAAAACTATCAATTTAATACGGTGAATATGCAACAGAATGCCTGCAGGAATATCTGGCATCTAATAGTGCAAAAAAAATTATTGTTATGTCAAACCAGGAAGCTTGACTTTAAATCTTTAATAACAACATGATAAAAACAAATTTTGTAATTTGCATATCTAGGGACTTCATTCCACAATGTTAATACTTAGTTTCATTTAAATGTTGATTCTAAAACTCAACATTTAAAAATTTGCCACAAACTTAATTTGATGAATCTCTTGGCAAAAGATGAGAGTAGGGAGAAAGGTCACTGTAATTCATCAATTAGCTTTTTATAGTATAAACATTCAGATCACATTCATTTCTTGGGGGAAGTCATCTTTAACAAGTAACAGTAGGAAGTTGTCTTCTTTTGAAGCTATCTTCTTACTCCTTGTTCCTACAGGGAAAATGAAAGCAGAGAGACAACTGAGTCTGGGAGGTCTACAGAGTTAATCCGTGTGCACAGGGCTTTGTAAAAGAAGTAGGTAGTGGAGAAATCTATGGAATCAGAAACTTGATTCAATCAGTTCTCTGCCACTAATTAGATCTGTGACTTTGACCAAGAATGTATGATTGTTCATTATGGAATATTTCACTCCACACATACATTTCAATTTGGTGGATAGGAATACTAAGTTTTAGTGAACATTTACACCTCAATGAGAGTAGTACATTGGTAATTTCAAAATTCCAATCGCTCCTTTTATTTTTATAAAATCTATTTACCTAGAAGCAAACAAATTCTAGGGATTAATAAATGTGTGCTGATTAAGTTATTATTAAATCAAAATGATACTCTTGGAAAGTACATTAAACACTAAATGTAATCACCTTTATAGAAACCAAATGAGCTGATATAAAGACAATGATATTCACCAGTGTCAAATGATAATTTTTAATTTATCCTAAGTTAATAGTCTTTAAAGTTATGATGTAATATATATTAATAGAGTCATGTATTATGCAGTTATTAAAAACAAAGATAAAAATAGGATTATAGTATGTTAATCACATTTGTGTATGCTTTTGTGTGTGCACATAATTGCATGTGTATAATAATATGGGATTGTGATTGACATTGTTAAATGACTGAGAAGGTTCTCTGAAATAATATATGCAAAATGCATTTTGCTTGCAAATGTGTCCATCACCCACAGTCCCAGAAGAAGCAAAGGAGACAATAAAAATTCTCTGCTTGTCATCTCTACGTTAAGGAGCCCAAATTAGAGTAATGAATCTTAAATCACAATAGTTTGATGTCAGCTGAGTACCTGTAATGCTATTTCAGAGAAGTATTGTAGTCAAAATTGTTTGTCAAATTAGATGTACACTAATTACTCATACAATAAAATTTCTCATAATATTGAATCACTAACGTTACGGAGCTTGAGTTAAAATGCAACATCAATACTAATGTTTTTGGTTTTACTTTTCTAGGTCTCAGGGTGGTGAACTTTTTCTTTGAATTCCTAACCTGTGAACTCTTGGTAAGCTAATATAACATAATCTACTTTAGAGACATTTTCCCTCTATTGCCTCTGCTTAATAGTGTCTAATAATATATTAGTAAGGGGAATTTTCATAATTCATCTGATGTTTACATGATTTTTCAGAAATATTGAAAAAACTATGTGGTATTTTTGACCAAAATGTTTTATGTTCTTGGATAGATTATAGTAATGGCCATCTAATGTAGACTTTGATAAGTTTCTAAATGATTTTGAAGGCGTCATTCAGAAAGGTAATTCTAGGGACATAAATGACAATTTCATACATTAAATTTTTATAGTGAGTTCCACTTGATGTCAGTGAATAGAGTCAATGAGTATTTGAAAATAAAACTTATTTTATCACCTGTCAAGATTTATGAAAATTGGGTTTGCCTATGATAACTTTAAGTTAGAGACAGAGTTAAAAGCAAAATATGTTACTAGGGAAACAAAAATTACAGAAAATGGCCAGTAAGTTCTAGAATGATTTGGGGGCATTATGCTCTGTGTTTGTGTGTCTGTGTGTCTGTGTTTAAATGCATTTACTAATATCTGTTAAAAATGATTATCTAGAGTACACTTATGATTGATTACTACAGAATAAAAGTGACGTAAGTTTATTTGTGTTGTGAAACTGATGAAGTTGTTTTTAGCAAGACAATATTATTTTTAATTAATGTTTAATTACTCTAGAGCTGTGTATGTTTCAGGATAAAACAGTCACCCCTTAGTCAATATATTTAATATACAGTCCCCATCACCGGAGTTCTGGTGCCAGTCACTATGATCCTTTCCACTCCTTCTTCCCCAATTAGATTCCCTCTGGTAATCCCAGTCTTTATTTCAGAGTCCTGAGAATTTTATTGTGTTTTGTTTCTTTATATTCCACATATGAGTGAAGCCATCTGGTATTTTCTTTTTCTTTCTGACTTACTTCACTTTGCACAACTACCTCAATTTCTATCCAGTTTGTTGCAAAGAAAAAAAAAAAAAGATACCATCTTTGTTAAAAGTTGAGTGAAATTTTGTTGAGTAGAAATACCATGGCTTTTTTTACACTAATAATTTGTTGATGCACTTATTCCATGTTTTAGCTATTGTGACTTATACTGCTAACAACTAAGGGTATAGATGTTTTTTCTGTCTGTCTTTTCTTTACCTATGTACCTAGAAATGTTATTGCTAAGTTAAATGGTAGTTTGTTTTTTTTTTGGAGGAGTTTCCATACTGCTTTCCCTACAGGTTATAATAATTTACATTCCTACCAACAGTGTAAGAAAGGTTTTTTTTTGCCTCCATACCTTCACCAAGCTTGCTGTTTCTAGTCTTTTTGATATCTGCCATTCTTAGAGGCATGGGATGATATCAAATTACAGTTATGATTTTCATTCCCCTAGCGATAAGTGATGAGAAGTATTTTTATCATGTACCTATAGGCCATCTATCTATAGTAAAACCATTTTTAGAATTTATCATTTCTTTAACAGATACATAATAAAGATTTAGCTTATAAATGATAACTAAAGCACAAATTATATGGGAATTTGTATCGTGCATTTCATATTGGGAAAATATCTTTGAAAACACGAGGGGAATTGACTAAAAAATCCTGTTAATTTGCTTATACAGCATTATTGAAATGTATCTTAAAAGTTATTTTAAATGACTTTCAACAACAATGATTATTGAACTCTGGGAACCTTGAGTTATAATATTTGGTTATTTTATTTGGAAATGCTCAACATACAATTCTTAAAAAAGAGATGTCATTAGAAGCAAGGGGAAATTCCTACGCTTTACCAAGGACACTTGGTTGCCAATGAGAGGCATTTTTGTAAAATATATTATTTGCTATGTATAGAGCAGTAATTTTATCCCCAAATATATTTAAGTTATAACATATTTCATGAAAATACCTACATGAAGGTTTCTTACAAATTATTTTAATTTGTAAAATGTTTTACAAATTGCTATCATCTTCAGACATTTAATCTTATGTAAGCATATCTTAGGTGCACCATCTCTGTGAATTGTCACAAACTAAACATATCTTATAAATAGCACACACATACATTAAAAACAAGACAGAACATTAGAGTACTTTGAACACTCTATCCTTTTGCTCTCTTCTGGTAATTATACCCAAGAGCGTAGTACTATCTTGATTTATAGGAGGAGAGATTTTTTTGCCTCTTTTTCTACATTCTATACATAAAATCAGAAAGTACTACTTCAGTTATTTTGCTCAACAATACACTTGCAAGAATATATACAGTGGGAAGTCATTCATTTTGTTAATACTATTGAGTAGTGTTCAACTGTGTGACTATACCAAATTATCATCTTTGTCTTGTTTATAAGCATTTACATAACTTTTGACTCTAGCTTTTATAAGTAGACTCATATAGACAGAGTGGGATATGTCTTTTAGGGAACACATATACATATTTTGTTGAATATATAGTATATGCGTATATTCTGCTTTAATAAATACCAACCATTTACCAAGATAGTTACATCAAGTTTGGCAGTAGATGTCAGTTGTCAATTGCTCATATACTCATTAACACTGGAATATTTTATCCTTCTAGTTTAGCTATTCTGATATGCATATAAAGATATTGCATTATAAATATTTGAATGCTTTTAGTATTAAACACTTGTATAATTATTTGTCACATTTTTCATGTAGATATTCTCTTTCCTTAGTCTTATTCTCTTTTCCTTTTTTTTTTTTTTTACTGTAGTAGCTCTCCATTTATAAATTATATTATCCCTATCAGTTATTGGATATATGCACTTGTGTGCTGAAGCTGGCATACAGACTCACAAAAAACAATTCTTGAAGTATCTAGAATTTTTAGAGCTGCTTGGTAGTTTGAAAATTATGCCATGTTATACATATTTACACCACATTCATCGCTAAACACTAAGAACCAGGATTTTAATTTTCCTTCTAGAGATTCAGGTTAAACATTTGCCAGCATGCTATTGGATATTTAAACAGCCATTTTGGGGGCATCCTCATTATTTACCTTCTGGTGTTTTTTAAGGAGTAGAATTTATTAATTTTATTTAGTTTATTGTGTTTGTTTCTTGTATTATTGGGTCTTTCTGTGTCTTGTTTGATAAAATCTGCCTTTGGCATGGTAGCTAAGATATTTTCTTATGGTTTCTGTAAAGGCTTTATTGTTTAAACTTTCACATTTAATGACATTCTAGTTTTCAAAGAATTGTACTATGTTATTATCCTTGCATAAAAGACAGATAGCTGGGTAACTTTTCATTATAATAGTAATTTCTCTGTGTATATTTTAGCTTTTTATTGTAAAATCATTTCAAAAATATGAAGAGAATTATGCTTATATAAAATTTATTATAGCTTTTCATGAACAAGTTGTAGTGCTTTATATATAATTTATGTATATGCATTATCTAAGTTGCAAAAACCAAAATTACTAATGTGCCTATAATTTTGAATAAGTATTGAGCAATATAACAAAATTAATTTTGCCTTAATCCTAACTGCGTTATGATAATTTGAACCAAAAGTCTACAAAATGTTCTACAGAATCATTAAAAACTCAGAATATTAGGCTAATCTTTAGGCATTAAAATAAAATTATTATTAAAATATATTTGATATCTTTCAAAGTATTGTGTTTTAAGAAATTGTATAAGCATGTAATAGCCATGATAAATGTAGCCTAAAGGATTAATTGCAGAATACTATTATATGCATTTCATTAAGATTTTACTTGTCTGTCATTTATATATATATACACACCTCTATCATCTTATCCATCTCTCTTTAAAATTTTCCATGTAAAGCACAGAAGTGTGTATTTAGTGCCTGATAGGAATGATAGTGTAAAAATTAGTATTACTCCTTCCTTAAAATTCTGAATCAATTATGCAAATGTCTATGTGTTTGTTACAGACTGTATTGTCCTATACAATCAGCAAACTGGCAAACTTTAAGTTTTGCATGCTTTTTTAATTGTATGTTTTTTCTCATGTAGTTAGCTTGATTTAAACACATTTAATTTTCTTCATAGTAGTTGAACTATTTGAGAAATGTAGTGAAACATAATGGAAATATTTTCAAATTGAAAATTATGTAGTTTCCATATGAACATATCAAATTTGGACTTTTTAAAAAACCTCTATTCCTAACTCAAGCCCTTTAATTAACTTCAGAGCAACTCAAATTTCAAATGTGGAGGTACAAACATGTCCAATAATATGTGGCTTTTAATAATTAGTATTTCTCATACCTTCATGGGGTATAAAATGTGAAAAATAATTAGGCTTACAGATTAAAATCCTTGAAACTAAGGGAAGATGTTATTTTATTTAACTTCATAAATTGGAAAGTATAGTATTTGTATCAGAGATGATTTCCTTTCTTATTAATATACATTAATGGAGAACTCAGTATGTACTGAGATGTCTAAATTATATTACAGTGGTTGAACAAACAAGGCTTATATCTTTATTGATTTCATAGGTAAGGAGAAAAAAATAGACTTTTATTTTGATAAATGTTATGAAGTAAAACATTCTCAAACATGGATTAACTGGGACAGATGAAGTAGGGAGATTATTTAGGAGACATTTGCAGAATTCTGAGATAGATGTGTTAGTTTGGTGGATATATGGTCTATTTTGTAGGCAATGATCGATAAAAAGTAGTGAGTGAGAAAAACTGAGATAACAAGCATGATTCCTGGATGTGATCAGCTGATTGCATAGCAAGTCTATTAACAACTGAGTTGGTCAAGATGGAGGTAGGAGACAGGCTCTAGTAAAATAATAACTCCATTTGGAAATGTATTGCCATACTTTTTTCTACTTGGTGAAATTAGCAGTCATTTCTTAGGTGAAAAACAAATTAGGTTTAGGAAATAAGGATTTGTTACTGGACACTGAGGATTCATTAAAGACAATGACCTGTCAAACATCTACAATAGCTAATCTTGCAGAGTTGATGTTTACAGAAGTACAAAGAACCCAAGCTGTAAAGACATATAATAATGATTGGGACCCCAAATTTATACGTAAAACTGAGATTAAACATGTATTGAAAATAACAGGCTACAACAGTCTTTGAGATTTTAAAACACAGCCTGTTATAGGCAACATAGGGAAGGGAAAGGGTAACACTGACTGCATAGTCTTTAAAAAATAATTGGGAAAGTATTTCCACAAGCAAAGAATATCTATAAACATGGCCTCTCACAGTTAAACATCAAAGGAAGTAGAAAAAAGGTGGGAAGGAGAGTTTTTTAGAATAAGATTCAAATCTTTCAGTAAGCTACTGTCACCATTGTTTTTTCTAGAAAATCATGTTTTAAATTTGAGTGAATCTGATAATAAGATTCAGAAAAAAAACAGCATTTTCCCTCATTTCTTCATTTTGTTAACTTGCAAAGAAGTTTCTGCAATTACATAGACTATGTCTTCAACAAAGTTCAAAACATGGAAAACCAAAACCTTCCTGCCATTACTTACGTTTGACCGTGAACACAGAACAAATGATCATCACATGATTGTGTTTGCAATGTAACCCCTACAGCCTTATTTCACTTATTTAATAGCATGAATATATCATTATTTACAACCATCCACACCATACCACATTCTGACCTGTATTCATACACATGCAGCCATTACCTCTGGCAGATCTAAATTTTTGTCCAACATATTCCTAACTATAATCTTGAGGTCAGAATATTATGTTTAGTCATACAGAAAAGCAAGACATTTAATTATATGACCTCTTATTCAGAGTTCCTCTTTACCTATTATAATCACAATATGTCAGTAACAGAAGAACGATGATATGATAAAAGCAAGAAAAATAAAAACTTTAATCACATAACTTTTACCTATCAACTATATATATTGAATTTTTTTCACAGGTTCAAAAAAATTAAACTTAGTATGCTTATTTGAAGCCTGTCCTTACATGTTATAATTACATATTTACTGAGTTTAATTCAAGGTGTAATTACTTTAAAAAGACAAATACTCTCTCTTTAATGTAAAATATTGAATATGCGTGCATTTCTACTATTTTATCTTATTCTAATCTGGTGGATGACAAGGAAAGATAATGTCATTATGAACACCTGTTATTGTGCAATAAATTTAAGAGTAAAAGGTGCTTCATTTACTTTGTGTATATATATTTTAAGATAAATTGGTAAGTATTATCTGATAAGGTCATTAATATTTTAGTCCATAAATCAATAATCACTAATTACTATGTCACTAAGAACATGGCATAGAAATTCTGTTTCTTCCCTAGCATTGTTGCCAGGTGCTCTGGGATGGACCATCATCTGTACTATTTTTGAAAGATATTGAAAATTATGAAGGATGAGAAAAGACTGAGAAGTTGTGGAAAATTTATCATTACTTCAAAATATATAGCAACTTTTAACAGTCAATAATTATTATTGACATGATATTTTACGAGTTTTTCTAAACATTAAGGGAGTGTTAGTATTTAAATACAATAGAAAGTGTCGGGGTGAGGACAAAGGAGAAATGGAGGAAGGGAAAGAGAGAGATACAGATACTTTTAAATATTTTAAAACCGCATAATTGGAATTGCCTCCCACTGTGTGTGCATCCACCTTAAAAAATCATTCAGTACTATCTGTGAAACACTGAACAAATAACAAGCATCTATACAATGGAGACAATTTTATTTTACTTTTCTCAGTGTAGACTTCTTAATGAAAATTTTGAAAGCTATAAAATCTATGAAATGAATTTACCTAGTGTTAACCTTCTCCTGAAAAGGTTTTCCTGAAAATGTTAGCTAAAATAACTTTCTATTTTGATGTCTCTGAAACCAAGAGATAACATATTAAAAGTTACTTTTATGTAAGTGATAATGATTATAATCAACTGATAACCTAAATTCAAACAAAAATCTTGTAATTTTCTCTAACTTCATAAGGTTCTAACATATGTCTTACTAATATGATTGATTTTCCTTGTTCATAAGATCTGTATGTCTACCACAATATAAATCTTCTGCACTGGTGACATTATCAAGGTATCATTATTTACAGTGAGTCCTTATTCAAAAACAAAATACATGTTTATAATAGTGAATAGCTCTTTTCATTATATAGATGTTTAATTTTAAAATATTTATAACACACAGATGTATTTATTATAGTTGAATGTACTTTTATCTGTTACCCGTATCTTTAAAGTAAGATCCTTTACTTGAAATTATTCATAAAATTTAATTTATTCATGAATTTTCATAACTCCTTAAAACTCTCATTAAGTGAAGAAGTCAGTTCTTCTGAAGTAAACTTCAAGCATGGCAGGTAAAATGTTATGTAAAAGGCTTACAGTGCTAAATTATTTCGAATAGTATTGATAGAGCATTTGCCCACGCATGAAATAGAGATATAACTACAAAAATTTCAGGTCAGACCATAACATAGGGAAAAGGTTGAATATAAATTAAGGGTGAAATACAGTATATTTAGGAGGGACATCATTTTCTTCTTGAGAAATCAAAGAAGGATGCACCTATAAAACTTGGTATGACATTTCTGTAGTAAAACAAAAAGGCTAACTTTGCTAAGTATGCACATAACAAAAACACTGTCATGTTTGTTTTATTTTAAATTGTTAGCCTAAAATTCTGGAGAGGATTAAAAAGGCAAAGCATGTTTATTTGGAATCAAAGAAATATAATTCAAGCATACAGTGGGGCTGAAACCCAAATAGTGTTCCAAAAAGAAATAAATGTTTGGAGTTTTTATGGGAGGAAAGAGGAAGATGAGGTAACTGGTTAAATAAACAAGAGTTAATTAATGTTAGCAAACTTAAGCTAATTTTGACTACACATAATTGGTTACTGATTCTATCTTTGGAGAAAAAAATCCATTTCATCAGTCCTTATAATTTGGATGACTGCTCAAACAGTTGTTGCTTGATGGTTTCTTAAAAAAAAAAATTGCCTTTGACCCAGCCCAAAGGTCTTTGGTCCATTACAAAAAGACAAGTAAAGACAGTTTCTCTGTGATTGCTGCCTGGTTCCATTTTTTAAATGATTCCCTTATGTCAACTTTTTGCAGCCTTTTTCATAGTAAATTGCATGCACAACACAGTGCCAATTACTGAGCTACAAAAAAGAATGAGCTAATTTTGGCACACTCTCATTAGTGAAGAGAAGGACATGAGGATATATGAATTATAGGTCAGCCTAATAGCAGTAAGATTTATCGAGCATGCAAAATGTGCCAGGCAATGTGTTAAATCCATTACAATGAAATCTCTGTGTCAACCTTCATGAGAAAGGAACTGTTTCTTTTAGTAAAACTTTGATTAAACCAAAGTTTGCTCAAGGCTTCACAGCCAAGAATAAATGTAACAAAGTTGATAGATCCAATTAGAAGAATATGAAGCAAGCAAATGCTCTAGGAAAGGCTAAGATAATAATAAATGACTATGGGAATCTGTAAAGGCATCCTTTCTTGTGGGTGTGAACATTGCGTTATGTCTTATAGAACGAACGTGAGGTTTGCTAAGTAGAAAAAGCAGATAGAGGAAATGTTTCCATTTAATAAGGTTTTCTGGGAGCATAACCTCTGACCTTCACTTGCTCATTTATAATATGTGCTAGTGGGGCAATGTTATTTCTAAGGGTTTTTTTGAATTCTGGAATTTTGTGTTCCATTATCTATTTACCTATATAAAAATAAAAGAATGAAGAGTTTTCCCAGTAAATGCTGAAGCATCTGAGACTCTGCCAATGTTATATTGATTCTCCAGAAAAAAAAGAATATTTATTTTATCTTATGCATGGATAAAACATTATTCATTTTCTCCAAGGATAACTGTCTATGATTGGAATGACTTGCTCATTAAAGGAGAATGGAAGAAAATGATAATGATTTCTAGAGACAGCCTAGAAATCTGTGGTAGTTGATTGCTCAGGATTTTACTTTCTAAACCCCACTTGCTGCTTTTTGAGGGGTTCTCTTTGCTTTTCTATCAAAATGTTTCTGGTTACTTTGGTAAAATTTGATGTTTAAACTTAGAAAGTTTTCCCACACTTACATGGGAAGTACCAGGATATTTATACTCTGCTTCCCATAGAATTGTATGTGATAATGGTGATAGCCACTTAGACTTCTAGAGAAAATCAACAGAGTTGGAAAATAGCAAAGGAAAAACATAGAAAGATGTCTATGATTGTATATTTCTTACAACTTGTGTATTTATCTTATGAGCTATTGAGTGAACAGAATCGAGATGAATTTATTAGGAAATTTTCCTGAACATTTCACAAAATGATCTGTGTTTGTAAGACATTGGCATAATTTATTGACCTCCCCCCAGTTTGGAATCTTCTCATTTTAGGGAGAGTTTGAGAGAAGGGAACGTACATGTCAGTTAGCATGGTGAAATACAACTTTCATGACCTAACAAACTGGAAAGACTAGTGCCTACAGAGTGACCCTGTTCCTCTAACTCTATCTGCTTTAAATAAATAAGTCCATTAAGTACCTGAAGTAATTAAAATTTCATACCTCAGGCAACTAAAGTGCATAGAGTGGGAGGGAATGCTTGGTGTTGAGAATTATTGCAAGAATCAAATGGACATTCTTAAATTTGCAAAAGTGATACTTTGATATATAAAACTGAAGATATGCATTTGAAAATCCTGGGTTTTAACTATGTTATAAGCAACATTAATAGTAGAACTATAAAGATCAATAAAGCCAAGAAATTGGAAGAATAATAGAATAGAACAGTATTAGAGAATGACTTGTCTGTTAAAGGAAAAACAGTGAGAAATAGTCAAGTGTATCTTTTATTCAAATAAATATAAAAATATTTTCAGTATATTGTTTCATTATTAAAATGCTTATTATCGAGAATAGTGACAAAATTGATTCCTTTATAATTTCTCCATATTAAGGTTATTTTTCTCTTAAAATTAGAATTTAAGGCACACTCTGGGGGCCTAGCAATTTAGTACACCCCAGGAGTAGTCCACATACATCTACAAGGTTTTTGGTTCAGGACTAGGACCTGGGAGAACAATCAAGATGAACAACTGAAATAAAGTGCTTCTCACTCTTCTCCCTGACTGCCTGCCTGCCTACTCACCTTCATTCCTGCCTGCACCGTACCTTAAGAAAATTTAAAAAAAAATTAAAAAAGAGGAGGATGTGGTGCATCATGAATTTTGAATATGTTCAAGCTTTATATTTATTATATCAATTATTTGTATTTAGTGTTAAGGCCTAGGAGACTCCAGAATATAAATAAAAAATCACAAGAAGCAGACTCTCAAGACTCAACCTTAGACTCTGGTAAGTGCTGTAGTGGATAAAGTATTCCTGCCATCATCTCTGCCCAGGCTGAGTTGTTAGGTGCAATTAATTTCATTTCCCACCTTTATCTTTTCTTCTGTCAAATTTAGAAGGCAACCTGTCAGTTATGATTAGCTTTTCTTAGAGAAGAGATGCTAACACATAAAAATACAGAACAGTTAAAAACATTATGTAAGCATAATAGTTTAGATCAATGTATGCAAATTTCTTGTGCACAGCATTTTCCAAAGTAAGCTTGTGAAGCCACAGTTATTCAGGTATCCTTACCAACCAGGTTGTCTGAATCAGCTCATTTGGAGAAAACCTTGGGAAGTGACACTTTAATCAAGCTTTTTAAGGCTATTCCTATACATGTTGTATTTGCTGCACCATTTCAGAAGGTTATTTCTGAGAGGATGAAGAAAGGGTATATTTTTATATGAAATGAAAAGTATTCTAGGAGAAAATGAAGATATAAAAACACGTGACAAATAGGCAATCATAAGGTGGGGGAAAGGACTCTACTATTGAAATACTTAAAATGAACCACTTAATATTTTATTTGGTATTCACAAAGTCTCTATGAGAAGAATTACCTACATCTCATAGAATAAAAATTAGAGACTAAAAGAATATTAGTGACTTTTCCCTATCTTACTAACATTTTATACCTTATAGCACATGGGATTTCTACTATATCAAATATGGTCATAGGCATGAGTGGAAAGGGAATAAAATAATTATTTAAGCAACAATTGAGGGGTTTTCATTTTAATTACCTTCCTTAGAGCTAAGTGCCAGTTATATGTTGAAAACTAAAAAAAAAAAAAAACCTCAAACATCCTTGTAACCCATTGTACACACACACACACACACACACACACACACACACACAGAACAAAACTTGCTCACCACTACTTGGAAACTGATGGCTACAGATTTGTTTACAATCTTCATGATGTCATTTCTGTTCCCAGAAGGGTTTCCTAAATTCAACATTTTGTACTTTCTCTTTAACACTTTGTTTACACATATTGCCAGTAAATCCAATTTCTTAGGATTGTGATCTCCTTGATCTTCAGAAAACTTTATATTAAAGTCACATTTATTTTAATTAAAACTTTCATTTTTTTATGAGTCCATTTTATGGTTCATGAAAATTAAGTTAATATCATTTATCTTTGAATTGTGAAACTTTTTTTTTAATTGTGATTATTCATTACCTGAATTCAGAAGTAGGGAAACTTGAGTGACTAGCTTCTCTTACTAGTCTTCATTTGAACTTGTAAATGTGTTATCTTTGGAAAACTACTTAATACCGTTAAATAAAATTTCCTCAAGAAATGAGAAAAATCTCTTTCCTCCACTTCCTTTACCTCCCTTCATTCCCCCCTCCTTTCCTCCCTGCTCTTTCTCTCTCCTTTGAATGTTTTTTTAAGTCAAGGAATAAAGAGCAGTTAATCAGTAAAATCCCCACTCTGTGGCTCAGATAATTCAGGCTAGCCAACATGTAGGCTATGAAAGCTATGAACCTTGGTTCAGACCTCAAGCTTGTAGTGGAGAATGTATGAAAAAAATTTTAAAAATTAATCTTATATTATGGCCTGGGATTAAGTAGTAATATAATTCTTAACTGAGTAATAAAAATAACACTCTAATCCAACACATTGTAGTAGAGTATGAAGTTTGTTTTTTTCATTGACATTCCAAATCCTAAATCCAAATCTCTGAACTCTGCTCAGTACTTGAATTGTATACCTAACCCTTAATCTGCCTACTTAATCTACTCCTGCTGGTGTATCTCATGTGCCTTTTATTTCTTCTTCCCCCAAATCCTCATAGTCAGCATACTTTTGGAAGTCTGAGGCTAACATAGGTACTATAAAATATGTTAAGTGACTGGTGATTATATAACCTTCAACAATACAAAGAGAAACTGGAGTTCAAGTTCTAATGGGTATGTTCAACGAATATTTATGAAAAAATGGTTTTATGATGTTTACTTACAAAATGCCCCACCTAAATCCTTTAGTCAGAATATATGTGCTCTATCACTACATCACACCTTCGTACAGATTGTTCCTATCTGCCTAGCTCACACATAACTGATTAAATATTCATCTGTGAATTCCCTAAGCTTAACTTTTAATACTTCTTTTTTGTATGTTATTTTGTATATTATTGTATTGTATTATATATATTGTATATTTTGTATATTAAATACTTCTATTTAATGTATATTATTTCCACACTATATCCAGCCCCAGAAACAAGTAATTTAGTGGCTAAGACTTTTCCATTTGTCTAAAGGCAAACTTACAACCCATACTTATAACCTGTATAAAATGTGCATGTTATCTTGCTCACTGTTTGATGCACCATGGGTATCTGGAAAAATCAAGATTAGACTTTTCTTGATTGGACTTGTTGGTACTGAGGTCGTAGAAGTAGCAGTAAGTGTGTTTGAGGAAAAAAAAAAAAAAGATTTAAAGCATATTTAAGCTTTACTAAAGCCTTCAAGAGAATATATTTAATTCTGGTAGTAATAAAATGGATGGGATTTTATTGTAAACCTGAGCAGAATCCAGCTTCTAATATGTCAGCTTTACATGACAGATTATTAATAAGCTGCCACTGTCGTCACCTGATACCAATCTTTAGTGACTGCCTTTTTTTGAACTTGAAATTCAACTATTTCTTAAAGTGATCTTTACTTTGTGAACCAGTGTCTTCTTTTAAATACATTTTTCCTGTGTTCTATAAGACATTATTGTGTCATTTAATTAATAGTTTAAATTTCATTTTGCTAATATATTCCAAGAATCACAAGGATATATAAAAAAGGCGTTTCCCCCCCATGATGATAAATTGATGAAATTGAAGGCAAGGCAAAATAAGAATTAAAAAAAGAGCATTTGCTTTAAACTTGGTACCTAAAAAAATGAGTTTATAGCATTCATTTTCTCAACTAATTTTCTCTGTTTGCCTTTTTCTCCTTTGTTCACCTATCCCTATTGTAGAAATCTATTTTATACTGCCCATCCTTCATTAATTCAATGAAGCACATTGAACATTCATATGAACTGGGCATTTACAAGTGTCGGGAAACTCATGTGAGCAGGAATCACACAATTCAGCAGAGTCATAGGTGTAAGGTATCTTTCAACTGCAGAGGAGGTTTTCTGTGCTACCTATCTTCTTGTTACTCCATCAAAACTTTAACTGTCCATCAGAGGAAAGTTAGTTACTTCCCAATAAGTTGTAATTAAATTAATGGATTAATATTAGTGATGCTGATTTTATGTTTAAATGTGCATAATGCCCTAGAGAGGGCAAAACAAGTGTATACTCACAAAGAAATGATTCACAGAACTCTATGTAAGCAGCATATATTATTCTTACTGTCCTTGGCTAGTTACTGCCAAAACAGTTCACTAGGTTGGCAAAGCAAAAAGAAGATTTTGGGGTCCTGAACTCAGGTTTCTTGACGTGCTTAAGAAAGAATTCAGAAGATGTGTGTGCTGGCAGTAGCACTTGGTAAAAGTATTAGGAAGAAGCAAGCAAGTATGCTCTTAAAGGAGGAGGTGAGAGTAGGCAGGGCCAGAAAATGCCCTGTTTGCCCCAGAGGTGAAGGGGTTTTGGTGAGAGTTTTAAAGGGGTTCATGAATGAAGAGGAGGCATATTCAGGCAGTTGGCGGGTAGTCCTCCGATTGAAAGGACTGGAGGTTCCCAGCATGGTTAACCTTTATTGTCTCTATAAGGGCCTTTTGGAGACCCTGGTGATAGTGTGTGGGTATTGAAAGGGGCTGGGATGTGCTAAGCAGTTAAGTTTCATTTGTAACTTCTAGGTTCATCCCACAGAGCCAGGTTGCCTAGGTGATGGTCACAGGAAGTTAAATGGTTTCTTGTTTGCTTTAGGCTCTTTGATGGGAGCCACTAGTCTGGTTCCATCAGTTTTAGTTCCTTATCTACCCTAGCAGTTTCGTACTCTCAAGCATCCATCAGTATTTACTGAGTATTTACTTTTTACTCATCACTGTGCTGGATGATTTTATAAGAGAGTTTTTATTTTGAAATAAAACTGATACATGAAACCTAGGTGGTGAAAGTGTTCACAGAGTGTAGGCATCCTGACTCTGCTTATAATTAATTGTGTGACATCACACAAGTCACTTATTTTCTCAGGTCCTCCATATGTTCAAATATAAATCTAGGAGGATGTGCATTGTGAATTTTGAGTATGTTCAAGCTTTTATATTTTTGTACCAGTTGGGGTGCCTTTGGACACAAATAACAGGTAACTAACTTAAATTCTAAATATTTTATTATCATACATTACAAGAAGTTGAATAGTTTTATAGTTCCTTGAATGATTAATTTAGTGGCTTACTAACTTCATCAAGGACCTTGTTTCTTTCCATCGTTGTACTCTGTCTCCTGCCATAGGCTTGTTCTTGGCTCACTTCCTGCAGTACTAAAACAGGTCTGCCATAGTTTCAGGTTAAATCCTGACATAAGATCTGAAGAAAGGGACTTTACCATCTTTGTCTTTTAAGATTAAGGAATTTATTTTTAGAAGTCCCACCAGGCTGCCTACTGACAACAAATATCCCTTCACGTCTCACTGATCAATGAGTAATATACTCCAGTCTAGAGGAACGAATTAGTATTGACTTAGACCAGCCATGTTTATCCTCCATATCTGAGACTGTGTTCTGCTTCCATGAAAGTTCAAGGCAGCACAGAGAAGGATAGGCATCTTCAAGTTTTCAAACTTTTTTAAGGAGAAGGGTAGGAGGAATCGTTCTTGGTTAAGCATCCAGTGGTATCTATTATACTTATTATGCTTTGTAGATCCTCTCCATTCCCTCTGCATGAATATTTTTATTTTCCCTGAGGAAAAAATAGATAAATGGCAGTCTACTTTAGAATAAAAAGTCTCCAAGGATATGCAAATCAAATTAAACAGGCAATGCCTATTAAGTAGGCAATTCTTATTGTTAACGTTCACATTCTATCTTAAAAATCTCTAGTGATTCCTCATTTTCAGTAGAATGATTTTGAAATGTACAGAATAAAAGTTTGGGTTGTCCCTAAATTATGCAGTTCTGTTCCTGTTCACAACCATCGTATACATATTCCATTTCCTTCCAAACTGCTATTTTTCCTTAAGCTGTTCATGTCACACCACAACACTGACAACTCCAGCAGAGTCTTCTCCATCACCAGTCAGTCCTTCCTGTAACTCTCCATTATACTGAGGGGTCCACTCATACTTAATTAACTGAAAAGAAGCAACTTTTCTTACATTCATTCAAATTTCAGCTTAGAATTTGGTGATTTGCTTCACTCCCCTTGTGAGGTATTTCATGTATCTTCAGGTGACCTATCACTCTTTATTTTCCCATGGTGCATTACATATACCTATTTTATGGTTTCAAACCTACTTGATAGTCTCTCTCTGCAGGATATTATACTTTTTAAGGGTAAAGCTGGTGTCCTTACTGCTTTGGTGTTTGACTCTGTAAATAACTAGCATAAGGCAAGTTTATTGTGTGTTTGCTAGAGGGCAAGTGTGGGCAACAGATGGTATTAGAGTCATTGTACACAAATCAAGAAAATACAGAACGCTCCTTTTTCCATGATAAGAAAATAAGATCTTACAAAAGTACTTTTCAAAATTTTCTAGAAATGGAAAAATGTTTCCCTACTGAAAATCCTCACTTATAAGTATAGTATGTGGAGTATAAATAGTAATGACCTATTGCAAGTGTAAATGTTCTTTAAATATGGCATTAAATTGTTCAAAATCCTGTTAATTTTATATGCTTTAGGCTTTAGTCTTTTAAAGCTCTGACAAATCTAAATTATATGTCAGAAAATATCCAGGTTTTGTTTGGCAAAAATAATATTTATATAATTATGCTGGGAAATCAATTTTCATAAAGTACCATCTTGTTTAAGAATGCCATTTTATATTCTCAAGGGGTGAATTCTCTAAACAAAAATGGATTTAAGAGACTAGAAGATAATTTATGAAATACAGCATTTTGTCCACTACACCACTGATAGTTGATGTTTTCTTGACTATTTAATTTGACTTCACTCTATATTGAATAAATGAATTCTTTATGATTGTGTTATGATATAAAATTATACACACACATATATATTGCACTGTTTTTGAAAAGATTAACCTATACAAATTATTTTCATATTCTTGAAATTAAAGATGCATCTACATCTCTAAAATATAAGAATTCTTTTGTGTTATTTATTTATAAATGTAGACTATGATTATTTTAGACAAGTATTGAAAAGGGAAAAAGTATTTCAAGATGAAATAACTGGAGAAGGAAAAATCTGCAGGAACAAAAAGCAAGCCCTAACAACATAGCATTTGAGTTGTCACAAATGAGGAGGCAGCCAATACATGATTCATTCTTTGTCCATCATAGCATATTTATAAATCCATCTGACATTGCTGTCCTATCAGAGGGCTGAAAAATGAAATTATACATTTCCTACTATAGATGACACCATCGGAATAGGGGCTTGGGAAGGGTTATTTGGTCATTTCATTATCTCATTTCTCTCCATTCCACCCATGACAGCTCTAACACATAATGTCTTTACAATCCTAGGAAGCAGAGCCACAATTTAATCTCCTATTTTTCTTTTACCCAAGACATGTGGATGTTTCATAATTGTGTAAGAATATTGATAATATGTATAAATCTGGAAATATGGTTAAACTATAAATATGATTTAGATATAATATAGTTTTATCTTATAATTATATTTGAAGCATTTTCTCTGTTATATCTAAAAATATATCTTATTATGCAAATAGTTTAACAACATTAAGAACAAGCTAAAAATAAAAGAAAAAATAAAAGGAAATCAAAAAGGTAATTTATCTTCATTAAATTTATCAAAAGCAATCAAAAGAGGAATTTATTTTCATTAAATTTATCCCCTAGGGTACAGATATTGAAGTATCAAATAGAGTTTCATGTTTTTTCCAGTCTTAGTACAAATTCACGTGCAGATACCATCACTCAAAATACACAGCTCTTCTAAATTTAAGCATAATAAGCATTTTCACTCATAAGACTGTATCTGCATTTCTACATACTCTTCAAAATTATAAATTTGAGTCTTCATATTATATCAATTCTAAAGGATGCTTAATGAAAGCAGATCAAGGGAGAGTTTAATAGGCTTAAAAATGTTTAGAGTGGCAGAAAGTAGAGAATTAATAAATATTATTTTATAGTTACAAATTTAGGGAACTTTTCCATTTTATAATACAATTTTCTGATTTTACTGCTAAGTTGTTTTATGTTTACTGAAATTATGATATTAAGATTTAAATACTTAATAGAAATAGAACCTTGAAGTATATTCTGTTTGAAAACTAGATGTCATTAACTATACTTTTAAGCAATATTATATGACATGTCCTTTAGTAGATTAACTTTAGGTATACTGTAAGAGGAGTAGTTTGAAGCAGCAGAGGAAATATCTTGAGAATTAAAATATAAGTGTGAAACTTTATTACATTTTTTTCTGTGTTAATAAATCCAAAAAGTCAATTTTCTGTAGAATAAAGTTAGAGAAGAATAATTATAAAGATTGGAATCTTGAATTGCATATAAACATAGGTATTCACAAATATTATGATTTTCTGAAATCTTTTTGGAAAAAATTTGTACTGAGTAAAGATACTTGATAGACTTTCTACCTTTTTACACTGGTCCTGGAGAATGATCAATGTACACCTGAGAAAAATATATACTGTGGTGTTGTTGGATGGAATGTTTTGTATGTTTCTAGGTCCATTCGATAAAGTGTTGTTCACATACGTTGTTATAATTACCTGACTACGTGTTCTATCCATTGTTGAAAATGGAGTACTAAAGCCCTCATTTCTTTTTTATTGCTATTTATTTCCCCTTTTAGTTATGTTAGTATTTACTTTTTATATTTAGGTACTCCTGTAGTAAATGTCTAAATATTTACAATTGGCATATCTTCATGAATTGACACTTTTATAGTTATATAATGAAATTTATCTCTTGGGACCACTTTTAGCTTAAACTATATTTGGTCTGATATAGCTACCTGTTTTCTTTCTTATTTTTTTGTCACTAGAATGTAATATATTTTTTCATCCTTTCACTCTGAGACTAATCGTGACCATAAAGCAAAAGTGAGTCTCTGTTAAACAGTATATTACTAGGCCTTGTGTTTGGGAGTTTGTTGTTGTTATTTACTCTTATCAGTCATTCTTTGCTTCTGATTGTAGAATTTCATCCATTTCCATTTAACATAATTATTGATAGGTAAGAACTTCTAATAGTTTGCTAACTTCTTTCTGACTGGTTCTGATCCTTTGTTCCTTATTAATATTACTTTATGATTTGATAACTTGTTATAGTGGTATGCTTTAACTCCATAATAGTCTTTTGTGTATCTATTATAGGTATTTTTCCTTTTGTCTACCATGAGTATTAAAAGATCTTATAGTTATAGTATCCTCTTTTAAACTGATCACAACTTAGCTTCAGAAGTATCCACATGGTTTATACTTCTAACATCCTCATATTTTGGGTTGTTTATGTTACAATTTGCATCTTTGAATAGTGTATATCCAATAACAATTTGATTGTAGTTATAGTTGTTTTCCATACATTTTTGTTTCTTCCTACCTTTTAAACTAGAACTTTAGTGGTTTATTATGAATATTATAATATCAAATAATTTGATATTTCTTCTTGTATTTATCTGTATTAGAACATTTTATACATTTATATTTTTATAATGTTAATGATTATCATTATATTTTACCTTGTAGAATAGCATTTTGCATTTCTTATGAGGAAGATGTAGTTGTGATGATCTTCACATTTTGTCTGGAGTAGAAATAAGCATTTGAATATAAATTATCTGGTTTGGAAGACAACATTAGTACATAAGATAAAAATATAGCTGTTATTAAGGTTGGTAATAAGGAAACAGTATTTGAAGTCATAAAATGAGAAAGTTCTTTAAGGTAGTGTATATTTGTAGAGAGAAAATGTCTCAACCTGAGTGAGTTTCAGTGTATTCCAACATTAAGAATTTGGCAAGAAGAGAGGGAACCAAAGCATGAGACTGAGAAGATACAACCCGTAGATAGGGTAGAAAGAGGTCTTTTTCAATATAGACATTACGTAAATTAACAGCGTCTCTCTCTTTAAAGTAACAACAGACTCTAATTTAGTTAAGAATTGAACTAAGATCTTTTCCTGAACATTTTTCCACTGCAGTTATAAAAGCAGAGTATTTATTGTTTGTATATTATGTCTTTTGGGTACTTCATGAAAATATCATTTTTCCTCCAAATGGCGAGATAAAAAATTAATAGCCACTTACTGAATGTCAATGAGGGCAAGACAATGTGCTAGAAGGTACTCTTTCATTAATTTGTGGACATTATATCTCAAACTCAGAACAATCATAAAACTAGTTTCTTGTCTTTTGGACACTGAGTCCCAGAGTCAGGGAAATTTCCTAAGATGTTTAAGTAACAGTTGTACTGCCAGGTCCATCACAGTTCAGGCATCTGCTCTTTCCTACAGTGAAAATGAAAATCTCATCTGTGATTGTAGTTCTTTGGAATTTTTAGGTAATTGAAAGTTCTTCTAAGACAGAGCATTTCTGAGACTTTAGTCCATCATTATTAAGATGATGAGGCAGTGGTGTACCCTGGTGGTTTACCAGTTAATTCCTCAGTCTCCAGTCAGAGCAATCTACATGCCTACCAAGGACCCCGGCTTACATCCCAGAGTTGGGCAAACAACCAAAATGGACAGCAAAATATAAATAAATGTTTCTTCCTTCTCCCCCTGTCTGCTTGTATCTTTTCTTTAAAAAAAATGATGATGTAAAGAACTCTTAATCTCTTTCTAGGAATTATATTCTGACGCTTCCATTTTATCTACGAGTTGATCATCTAAGATATGAGGGCTGCAGTTTGTATTAACTCTCAAGAGAACTAAAAACAAAGCTATTTACTATAAAACAGGCATATATCTAAGGTAAACATACATCTAGCAATAATATCTACTTTTAAAATATTGATCCTCTCTAATGTAGCAAGATACTTAGCATGGAACTTGGGGGCAAGTTATATTTAAAGAGTGAAGTACATTTTCTAGCCCTCCATAAATTTATAGGCAACTCACAGTTGGTATGGGTAATAATAAGTATAATCATGGCCCTATAAAGGGATAATTTAGAATACAAAGAATAAAGTTAATAGGAAACAAAATTTCTATTGATTTATTTTTCTAAATGGTAATTTTCAGAGGACAATCTTTAAAAATTTTAAGCTACTCTTTTTCATTCATTTTAATATTAATATTTTCATTCAATAATATTATTATATATTATAAAGCAACTTCTTCAAATTTATTCTTTTTTCATACAATATAATGAAAATTTTACTTAGTAGGTAATATTTTTCTACTTTCATTTGTGTGCTTAGGACACATGAATTTGGGATATCCTTTGTAGCTTACCTAGATATGAAGCACAGTTCCGTATATAAACTAGGTCCATAATATACTGAATTTAGTCTTTTTCCCAAATAGAAATCAGTAGGTCTGAGATGCTTTACATTCTACAGTGATGCTGAGCTATATTACAGATACTATACAAAGTCGTATATGTGTGTGTGTATGTGTATGTTTTTATGTATGTTAACAGAGCTGACGGGTCTGTATCACAATTAAACTAAATTCAAGGAGTCATTCTATTGGGTTCTTAGATTTGGTCAAGTCTATAACCACTAATTTTCTCCCTCATCCTATTGATCCCAGTCAATTATGTGTGATATTGCTCAGAAAGTGAACTTGGTTAGTGAATATGTAGAAAATATCAGTTTATATTGTAAACAATGTATGGACTATGGCTATATATCTCCCATAATAAAGTATTAAGTTAAAAATTCTTCTAAAAAAAGAAAAAATCAGTAATGCCATATATTAAATATTCTACACAAAATGAACAAAATGTATTTTCCAAATAATATGTTTGCAGTGTTCTATATACCTTCTGCTAAAGAGTCACAGGCAAAATTGTGACATATGGCATTAGAAATTTGTGTTTCGAAACCCAATTTTAGAAATTAGTCTAAATGTTGTGACTATATGCAACTATTTTCCTCTTTGTATAAAATTCCCAACCCATGTTTGAGAAGTTTATAAATATAAAATAGAACATGTTTAATATATAACATGTAGTACTATAAACAATGAAATTTTAAAATATATTGTTTGAATTTGCTGTATTTTATTAAATAATATAAGTAGTTTTCAGTTTTCCTTGTCTTGCAATGTATGACATTTTTTGACCTATAATCATACCTTTTATGCTGTGTGTTATGGAACAAATTCCATTAAATCTAAGTTCCCTGCATGCTTAAAAATAGTATTGTCATTTCCCTTGCAATTCTTTTTATCTCTATTTCTCAGTATCTGTATAGAGATTCTCATTCATTTGAAGACACTGGAACTGAATTCTAATGAGTCAAGCCCCAAGTGTTCATTTCATGGGTAATTTCTTCAGGTGCTAAACATCAACCAACGTTTTCAAGTGCCTGAGTGGGTATGATTGTTCATTTTCTCTTGGGTGGTGCCAGAATACATTTCTTTCAAAATATTTAACCCTACACTATTTGCTTGACATACCACTCCCTAAAAATCATGTCAAATTTTTTTTTTCTAAATAGGTACCAGTGTAATCTAAAAAAAAAAAAATAATAAATAAATAAAAATGAGTGACCAGGATCAAAGAAAAAGATTAGAACGAACTATTTGTTACAGTGTGCACTAGTAAATAATTACTCTGGTCTCAAATAATGTTGGGACAGGAGAATATATTAGTCTCTGTCCATTAGTCACACACTCATCCATAAAATGCTGAAATATCATTTGAATAGACATGCCTTGGCATGTGGACTATAAGAAGCCACATCCTTATTGGCAAAAACATTGAAGATAAATTACTTGGTAGTGTTTCCCATATTTCATACACCCACATGAGCACAGTGATGGAGTTTGCAATTAATATTTTTGGATTCTTGCCCACTTGTCCAAGAAATTAAAAAGTGGAGATTGAGGTTTGAATTTAGCTTTCCTACCTAGTCTATAACAGAATGTTTATAAATGGCATTAATCTTCAGGTGTCATGTACCCATCAGGGTCTAGTTCATTTCCTTAAAAAATCACATAAACAGTAGCAGGCAAAATCCCCAAATATAAGCTCTCTTGTTAAAAGGGAGTGTGTTAGAGCTGTCAACTATCCTTCCTTGTTCCCACGGAGTCCAATGATTATTAATTAATTGATAGATGTTGAGAAGGTGTACCCATTAATTTTTATCTAGATGTAATTATTGCATTTTAAAATATTGTAAATGACTGTCATATTTTCCTTAAAAACTACAGGTACTAGTGACTCACACCCTGTGTATTTTGATAGGAAACCTCTTACTGCTCACAATATGGTCTGGCATATTTGGTCTTAGTTGATACTAAAGAAAAATGTTCCCTTCACAAGCCTCATAAATTTGGTAAGCTAAGAGTATCCATCATGTAATTTAGAAGACTAAAATACAGAATGGAGAGCATATTTCTTAGAATCCCAGACTGGGAAATAAATGTTTTCAACTTCATCCTAAGAGCTTAGGTTGTTATCTTTAATTATTGGAATCTGAGGGATTTCATCTAGGAATTATTTGCCACTGCCTGGCACAGGATGTTTCTAACAATTAAGTCATGTTCATTGTTTTGGGCAATGTCAGCAGAATGGTGTTTAATAATGGTTATAAATGAATATTATGTTTAATATCTTAGACAATTTAGAAAGACTATTAAGCCTAATCCATTCACTCATTCAAAAGTATGAAATTATTTCTGTGTTAATCAGTATAATAATTTCTCCAAAACAAGCATCTAGGAATTTAATATTAGTTGTCTTCATCAATCGAGTGCTCTAAATTTTCCCAAGGAAACCCTAGTAAAAGCAATGGATTGCAACATGTCTGCTTTACCAGTTCTTATCCCAGATACTCTAAGTGCTGGTATGCCTTGTATCTTTTGGTTCTTACTACTGCAATGCAAATTGAGCCCCAGTGTCCATAACTTCTTTTATTTTCTGAAATGGAAAGATACAGTCTACTCAAATTGGCTTTTGAAATTGGACCAAATGCTCCAGATGTTCTAGTACTGCCAGCAGAGCTTGTCTATGATCCATGTCAGAACTGCAGCTGTCAACACGAAAGCACACCTGCCACTGGTTTACTGTCAGCAAATGACTTTTCAGTTGTATTAGGAAGGGAAGCAAACTGCCGAGTGAAGCATTCACCTTTGAAAGGAACCCATGTCACAATATGATTTTGCTCCATAAAAATGCAGGAATCTCTACAGCCTTCACAGGTACTAACCTTGAGCCCACAGAGCAGCATCTGAACATTAGGAGTTACAATTTAGGATGTTTTGGGATTATAAAATGAAACAAGCTTGTGGTAGACTCAATACAGAAGCAACTATTTGCACATTAATTAAAGAAACCCTACTACAAATTGGCACAATTCACTTCATAAGTGGAACTAAATTATAGAGTAGAACTAAGTAAACTTATTTGAAATTCAATATTTTCAGGATTTGATTGAAAAACTCTCATTGTTTGAAATAACACCATTTTAGAGATTTAGAGATTTTAGTTATATGTTGAAATATAACTAAATTTGGAAAATGGCAATTGGAAATGAAGTTATTTCATAAGTACAATGATGACTGAAATTAGATTTCAATAGTATTTTCAATACTATTCTAATTTAAGTAATTTTTTTGTACTCCTTGCATACTGCTTCTCTTCATTTTTATTTTAGATGCTTCATGAAATAAAAGAAACAGCATGGGTTTTGGAGTCAGATGACTGGGCAAATTAATTATCCTCTGTGAACCTCGGTTTATTTATTTGTAAAAGTGAGATACATAAATTTGTCTTATCTGAGAAGTAAATGAAATTCTGAATATTGATGATACTCAAACTTAAAGGAGATTCTGAAGGAGGGTACCCAAGTTTATAAGCTTATAAAGCCCCCAGGTTATGGTGAAGAACAGCAGTTAGGCATATGCAACTTTTATGATTTCTACTTATGTTGCTGCTTTTGTCTTATGCCTTCAGTTTACTTCATTTTCTATTTTTATCTTTTACTTTCTGTCTCTGCTAACTATAGTTAGAAAATTTCTATATGTCTTGAATTCAGACTCTTTGAAATATAGTCTTATTGTTCCATTTAGTCACTGTTTTTGGGGTTTTTTTTTGAGTAACATCTTTCAACATTCAACTTACAGTATATAAGTTGGGTTGGAGCATGGTGCCTATCTCTGGTTCAAGGTGTGGGGTTTAGATGGTGGGATGATATGGTCCCTTTTAATCTCAAGTTTTATGCAGTGGGATTGACAGGTGTTCATTCTCCATTAAAATAGAGCCAACTGAGTTAAAGAGGGCTTCATGTAAGAGGGCACAGGATAGTGTGAGAACTGCATGGGAGCCAAATATAAATGTAATATCCTCAGACTATGTTCCCTAAATTCATAATCAGTTTTATGGAAATCTCTCTCAGAATTCTCATAGGTGGATACAAAGTAAATTTGCTGACTTCATGCAAAACGTATAAAATGTTGAATACAGCAACAGACACTTATCATGTTTATTTTAAAACCTTATATACATAACTATATCTATAACAATACCATCCACTTCTAAGTTGTTATACATAGAACAAAGAACTGCTATTAAGAGAGGATTAAATAAGAATAATTCCACCTAATACCAACAAGGAAGCTAGAACTAGAATAGAGAGCTTCGTCTTAAAATTTGTGTTTCTAAAGGTTGTAAGGTTTTGACCTCAATTTGTCTGGTTTATAAAATTTTGCAATTAAGCATTTAATGCTTCTTCCACTATAATTTTATAAAGTTTATTAAAGGTCAGACTGATTATCATTAGAAATGACCCCTTGCACCTCCTCTGAGCTCCTTGAAATACCATCAGATTAGTTATATAAAGAATAGTAACTTGGAACTCTATTCATTGCTAATCAGAACTACAGTTCTGAGAATATGACTTGTCATTTAGCAGTTAGTGTTATGTATTATTCACAAAAATAAAATTGTGGGAACATTGCAAGTCACCCCTCTAAAATCCATTTTTGCTCTGTAGTACTTTGTGTGCTGAGGAAGGGAATTGGAGCTACTGAGTATGGGTTGACATAAAAATTTACTCAAAAAACAGTATTGAAATGTACAGTATTATCTGAAGCCCTAAAATGAGTTTTGCTTTGTTTTATTTTGTGTGTGTGTGTGTGTGTGTGTGTATATGTGTATATGTAAGTTTTGTTTTGTTTTTCTTGTTTTGGGAGAGGGTTGTTTTGATTTTTGTTTTTTAAGAAGGCCTGGGATTCATAAATTTAGAAACTTTGACCTACCATGAAGTGGAGAAAGAGATTCCATTTCAGTCCATATCACTGTTTTTTTTGTTGTTTTATTGTTTTCTTTTTTTCCCCCTAAAGCTATTTTACCTTCCTCAGGAGAAAAACAAAAATATTTTCAAATACAATTACAGTTGAAATGAGATGAGAGCTAGAGATGCATAGAAAAATCTAAGATTTCAGATATTAACTTACTGCTGAACACATTCTTTTGCTTTTCACATGGAGGATTATAATTTCCAGATGTTTTAAAATTTAAATATAACTTATATGGAGTGAAATTTTTGTATCTTAAGTACAGCTTTATGAGTTTTGTTGATGTATGTATCTATTTATCTCATATCCATATCAGAATAGAACATTTTCATCAACCCAGAAAATTCCCATGTTTTTGTTCCTATTTTCTGTTCCATCAAGAAGCAATCAGTGTTATGCTCTCTATCACTATAGATTACTTTGACCTATGAAAGTTTATATAAAGTGGAATCATAAAACAAGCACTCTTGTGGCTAATTTTAGTTACTCAGCATAATAGTTTTGTTATTTAAACATGTCTTGCAAGTATAATTTGGTTATTCCTTTTTATTTCTGTGTAATATTTCATTATAAGAATATGAACAAATTTATTTATCAGTTGTTTCCAGTTTTTTGCCCATTATGAAGAAAGATTCTTTCATCATTCTTATGTCTTTTTTATTGAAACTAATGTTGATATCATTGTAAATTTTACTCTTAGTTATAGCATGTAATACAGAAATCCTTATATACAGTTGCCCAGTTTCCCCAAATGCCAACATCTTATGAAAACATACCATAATATCACAGTCAGGATATTGACATTGACACACTCTACTTACTATTTTCAAATTGCTCCAGTTTTGCTTCTACTCCGATGTGTGTGTATTAAGTGATATACAAATTTATCACCTTTGTAGATTAATATAACCACAACAGTGAAGATACTCAACAGTTTCAACACAGCCTGCTTCATGAAGACACGTTACTTCTCTACCCAGAATTACTTGTATAATACATTTTCCACTACTAACTTCTTGCAACCACCAATCTGTCCTCCATTTCTAACATTTGTCATTTCACAGGTTGCATAAATTGAATTCTGCAGTGTATAACATTTTAGAATTGTATTTATTATTAACACCAGAGCAGTTCTCTGAAAGTTCATCCAAGTTATTGTTTTATTTTTTTTTTTAATAACGAATAGTGGTATGAGTGTGCCACAATTTATTTAGCCATTTACCTGTTGAAGAACATTTGCACAGAGTCAAGTTTAGGACTCTTCAAGATAAAACTTTTAAGCATATTCATGTTTTTTGTGAACATAAGTTTTTATATTTTAGGATATACAAAGGTTTATATGTTGAATTCAATTGCTGGGTGATATAGTAATGTGAATAATTTTTTTTTATAAACTCTTTCAAACTATTTTATAGATGATTGTACCATTTTATATTATACCAGTAAATATGAGTGATAATATTCTCCAGGAATATGATGTTGTCACTCATTATTAGCCATTTTAATCAGTGGATAATGATGTTATTATAATTGTGTTTTATATTTCTCTGACAATTTATGATATAATAACCTAAATAAATTTCATATACTTATATACCATCTCTGTATCTTCTTCAGTTAAATATTTGTTCATGTCTTTTGATCAATTTCTAACTAGATTGATTGTTTTTCTTTTTTATTGATGAGTTATGGAGCATATTTGTTTGGATATGTTTTTTAAAGTATTTTTGTGAATATTTTCATTTTGGGAGGTAAAGGTAAATACCAAAACTTGAAACTGCTTGGTCACAGAGTATATTAATGTTTAATACATTTTCATCAGCAGTTGTTGATAGAAGTCTTATTAATTTTATTCATTCGTTTTGCATGTGTAGTGGCATCTTATGATTCTTTTAAAAAATTTTATTGAAGGAACATTATCATAACATTATTTAAGGTTAGGTGTACATCATCATAAATTAACGTCTGTATATAATGCATTATATTTACAGTGTTTTTTTATTTCTCCCTTTGGCATTTTTAAGATGTATCTTTGTCTTTTGTTTTACATTATCTTTGAGAAAAAGCTAGATCACTGTTCTTTATTATAATGCCTTTTGCACATACTTTTATGATTTTTTTCTCATTATCTTTTGTTTTTAGCAGTTTTCCTGTAGTATGTCCTAGGTTTTATCCTGGGGTGATGTGTGTGTGTGCATGTGCGTGCGTGTGTGTGTGTGTGTGTGTGTGCGTGTGTTTCAGAAAATACTCTTCAAATATTTTTTCCAGTTCAAACTTTTTCTTTTCCTTTTTTTCAGGAACTAACTAAATATATGTTATACTGATTTTGCTTGTGTGCTCATTACTGTAGATGCTGTGGTTTGATGGAAATGGATTATGTTATCTTTTTTTAAAGAGAATTTAGTTTTGTCATTAAATTTCTTGGTGATTGGGCATGACGTTGTAAGCCTGGAGTTTATAATTTCTTAGGGCAGTTATAAAGTATTCTTAATCTGGAGCAGAGTAGCTCTACTCTTAAATTCTTGCACTCTGGAATCTCTGGAAAAAGACTGAGTTTTCATAAAGGTGTCTGCTCTCTGAAGGATTACAATTCCCCTTTCTCTTAACATACGTAACATAAAAATCTCTATGGAACTCACATCCCTTCTCTCTCCCATTCTAGCTGTCCTCTGCTTTCTATTCTCAAACTCTGTATATCATTTATTTTTATTCCTCCTTTCCTTTTATTACAAAGATTACTCATTTTCAAATAAGTCAGGAAAATAAATAGAATTCTATGTGAGTATGCTGGAAGCAAGACCTAATTATCAAATGCAGTATTTTTAAGCACTACATTGGAATTTTTAACTGGCCCATGAATTAAATGATTTATCTGAGCCATAAAATAAATATCTTTATCAGACTTAACTCTCAATATCAAATATTAAAGAGAATTTCAGAAGTACAAAGAAAAAATTGTAAGGATTGATAGGGTTTGCACTGGTGGCTCAGAGATTAAGGTCTTGCCTGGAGCAAAGTCCACATGTAGCCCAAGGACCTGGGTTCAAAGCCTGGGATGGGGTGTGAGAATTGGGGAGCAACTAAAATGAATAGCTAAATAAATAAAATACTTCTTCCTCTTCTCCCTTCCTACCTACTGTTTGCCTGGCTGCATTTCTGCCAGTCTGCTCTCCTCTTAAAAAAAGAAACAAATATGAGAGAACAAAGATGACTGTCAGTTTGGGTTGTTCTAGGATTCCACACTGGAAAATTTTTTTAAATATAGCTGTTGAATTCTAAACATTAAATAAGAGAAAATTAAACTTAAGATGAGTTCTTCTGGATTATTAGAAGGGAAAAATATGCAGAAGTGCAAGAAAGACACATTTGTCTTATCCTAGTGAATACCATTTAAGACTATAACAGCTGTTCTTCTCTAGTAAGCCCTTACTATTGGAGTGCCAGTGCCAGTCACTATACAGAGTATTTTACATGCATTTGATGCTCAAAATAGTCTTAAAATAGACCCTATTATTAGCCATGTTCTGAGTTTTCAAGATGTTAATAACTTTGTCTCAAGGCTAATTAAACCTTGGCAAAGGTTCAAATAAAAAAATTGCTAAATCCAATTTGTGAATTAACATTTACCACCTCGCTAATCTTATCATAAGACTCCCATAGATTTCTGGGTTTTTTAAGGTTCTTTTATTGATGATTGATATTTGCAAGTAACTCTATGGTATTTCTTTTTATTATGAATAGTCCCTAAAGGGTTTTTTTTTGCAGATTAAATAAAAATAGTGCATGTAAAGGACTTTGTTCAGTACATGACACATTGTAATTAGTAAATAAAAATTAATAATTATTTTATTGCTGTAAGCACAGTATAATAGTAAAAATGAGAATGTTTTAAAATTTGAATATTGCAGCCATTGATGTAAAATAATCAGTAGCGGGAAATAATTGGAGTCAAGTAGATTGTTACTGACAATATGGCATACCTAAAGAAGAGAGGAACAATAGTGAAATTAAATGAGAAAAAGGGAGATTATTTCAAAGTTTCTATGGGGAAAACATAAAAAGACATAAATTAGAAATGTTTAAAACAAAATGAAGAAAAGAAAATACAAGAAAAAAACATCAGAATCTAAAATAAATGAAAGAGCTCAGATTTAATTTTGCTTTAAATTTTCAGAACTAATCAGCATTAGTTTGAAATCTATTCTCCTTGGAAATGTCAACTATAAGTTAGAACTGTTTCAGGGTTTCTACTTTCTACATTTCTATTATAATTAAACTATAATAAAGGATAGAATCAAATATCTAAAATAAAAGTTGTAATAAAATTGCTATGATAAAATGCATAAAGTTTAATGCTATTGAATTTGCCTGTTAAAAGGTAAATATTTTTAAGTGTATAATCCAAGATAAGTATTACTTGTATATAGAGAAAAAAAGGCCATATAAGTTTCATTTGTATGAATGTAAAAAAATGATATTTTGGGGTAACGAAATTGTTATTAAAAATGAAATTGTTATTAAAAAGTCCATGTGCTTTGTAATTTTGAAAAAATTTCTCAAAATATTCTAGTCACTATTGGATTAATATATAGTCTATCAATATAATTTTTAAAATATTTAAATGAAAATATAAAATCTAAAATTGTATCCCATATGTATTTAACAGATTAAAATGAAATCTAACTGAATCTATTTAAACGAAATAATTGTTTTTGAAAATTGTATTAAAGATATTTTCAGATAATAGAACTTAAAAACTAAACATTTCAATCAATTAAGATCTTAACATCTTTTATTCTAGGTGGTTAATAATAATTGTTTCTCATTTTCTGGGTTCTTATGATAAAATTTTTGCAGAAAATAAAGCAAAATGATAGTTTTATAGAAACAATTGATATTAATTGGTTTTTAATAAGCTTTCTAAATTCTCACCATTTATGCATAAGTTTAAATCAAACCAAGGTTATTTGGAAGTGTATCACAGACACATGAGCAGTAGCTTAGATGCATTCCCTATAAGAGAACAGATTAAGTCCATCTTTATGAAATTTGGAATAGCTTACAAAATTGAAGTTAGAAACCTAATCTGACAGTTACTGATAAAATTTTGTGTAAAGAAAGTTTTTTGAAAATGGTAGCATCTCATAATGTACACTTAATAAAAAACTAACAGTAATTGTATATAATTTTGATTCCATGATACAATTACTTTCATGTTTTAAGATAATAGCCCTTTAGAGAAGTCAAATGTATAACACTAATAGGGACTGGATTGCAAAGAAGTGGCCCAATATCAGTGTTCATTTGTTCTCTGACTCATTCCTTTTTTGTTTGTTTCCTGTAATACTCAAGATTGATAGGTCTTCATCCTGGGCCTGTATCATTTTCATCCATTGCCAGAGAAATGTATCCTTAAATGTACTCTAGTTTGGAGAAACAACTGAATCCTTTGTCAATATACAGGCGCTTTACTAATTTTTTAGCCTAATTTGCATAAAATAAATTTTAGTTATATGAAGTGTTATTGATATAATTCATTAAGTTCAGTGAATATGGTATTTGCTTGTACCCTTGAAATTACCACCTGTTGTAAGATATGGAACATGTACATTCCTTTAGAAAGTTGCTTTGTAGAACTTTCTAGTCAATTCTATACCCACCTGGCAATTTTTTTCTCATTATCTAGTCCCATAATTATTTTCACCTATTCATAAAAACCATGTAAATGGACTATTAGAAAATGAATTATTTTGTGCATGATTTTTTGCTCAAGTTAATGTTTCTGAATTTCGTTTGTATTGTGTTTTTCAGTTGTCACAATTGTTTTTTATTACTGGGTTATATGGCACTATGTAAACATATCTCAATGTTTATTCATTTCCAAGTAGATGGACACTGGAAATGTTTTCAGTTGCTATGATTGCTCTCATCTGACATCTTGGTGGACATACGATTTTATGCATTTGGGTTAAGTATCTATTAGAATAGCTAGATTTTAGTGTAGGTTTAGCTATAGCTTTACAAGAGGTACCTAGAAGTTTTCAAAATAACTACAGAATTGTATACTCCCACTAGTGTAACCCTTAGTATTTTATAAGAATTTCAATTACTATATATTCTTGATATTATTTGGGATTATTTGTTCTGTTGATTTTAAGCATTCTAGTAAATGGAAATGGTATCTAATTATGAGTTAATGTGTGTATTTCTAATGACTAATAATGTTGAGTACCTTTTCATATGATTGATGACCATTCATATATTTTCTTCTATATTGCATTTATTCCATCTTTTGTCTCTGTTTAATAGATTAGTTTTTATTGTTGATCTCTCAGAGCTGTTCACATATTTTATATACAAGTCCTTTGTCAGATATAAACAAATGCTGCTAGTAATTTCTCCTCTGTGACTTGACTAGTTTATTGACTTTATTAATGATATTTTTTGAAAAGCAGCATTTTTAATATTGGTAAACTTAAAATTAAATTTATTACAGTTAGTACTTTCATGTCCAGAGTTAAAACATTGTGTGTCCTGTGTGAGAAATATTTTACTAATTCTGTTATAGCTCTCTCTCTCAACCAACAAAATCCAAACGGTGCTCTTTTAGAAGTAGTGAAAACAGCTTTATTATGCGTGGGCCAGATATAGAATCTGAGCCCCAAAATACTTTTGGGATACACTTTTATTGGTGAGGGAGAGGGCAAGGTGTGAATTAGAACAGGAATTACAAACAGAATTCAGTTATTCATTTGTGAATTCTTCACATGGCTAACACACAGGATTCACATAATTGTAAAATGCACATAGGGTTCTATTCTCAAGTGAAAAGAAAAGGCCTTTTATCTAGTCAGTAGTTTCCAGCAAGTCTAGACTGTCAGGCGCCTGGTGGCTGGGCGGCCACTGTTGGTCCTCAGTGGCTAGAAACTGGGGTGTGGCTTCCTTTCTTCTGCAATTCAAGATGTCAAGAGTTTCTCATATATTTCTATCATTTATACCTCAGATTAATTTGTATAAAGTGAGATATAAGTCAATGCTTATTTTTTAAGAGCTCTGTTCATTTTGTCTGAGTAATGCTAATTATTGGCATAAAGTTGTTCATGATATAACCTCATTGTTTTTAATGTCATAATGCTTTTACGAATGCTACTCTTATTACTAAAATTATGCTTTTATTATTATTCTTTTTCTCTCAATAACTCCTTTTTCTGCCTTAGTGTAATTGGGATTTTGTCAAATTTTTTTCAAAGGATCAACTTTAGGTTTTGTTAAATTACTCTTTTCCTCTTTTCTGTTTTGTTGACCACTGCTGTTACCTATATCATTTAGTTGCTTGCTTTTTTAACTTTTTTCTATTGAATTGATTTTAGATATTTCTTTATTTTAAAATACCTTATCTGCCTTATCCAACCTAAATTAGTCATTGAGTTACACTAAATGAAAATTCAAAATATAACCTAGCTGTGGCTGTTACTGCAGCATTCCTTTCCCTCCTTCCACTCTAGAGATACCAGTTTACATTTGGGAAATTCTCCCTGTGCCTCAGGGGAAATTACTCTTTTCTTTTATCCTATTTTTGGCCATCAGCCAGAGGTATGACTTGGTGAACACCGTGGGAGAAAATATATAGCTGATTCAAATTTGTTTTGTAGGTAAGGCTCCCTGTCATTCTAATTTGCCATCTCTGCCGTATGTCACAATTATAAGTTTGTTAAAAGTTCAACTTGTTTGTCAGTTATCTATTGATGTGTAACAATCTACTCTCAAAACAATGGCTAAGACATCAACATTCATTATGCTTCTGGTTGATGAGACAGTTTTACTCCACGTGATGACTGAGATCATCCATGTGACTGAATACACCTGGTCTCTAGACTAGGCTAGAAACTCAAAGATGATCTCTTTCATGGTTCTGAGATCCTGGTACAAAATACACATGACTTTTGTATTCACATAGTATTATATCTTCCTGGTCCTCTCCAATTGACTTTTCAATTAACATTTCATGCTTGACTTCCTTATATTATGGAACATAGGCTTTTGCTGAGAGGGTTCCTACAGGATAATTGCCATTGTGCAAGTACTTTTAGAGACTCCCTCATATAACATTTCTAACTTTGCCTTGATCAAAAGGAAGTCACTGAGTTCATTATGGATGACCATGGTAATTTTTTCCTTTCTTCCTGAAAATCTATGGTGGTTAATCCAACCACCACTTGGAAAGGAATAAAGGTAATGGTAGTCTTCTCTCCTAGAATGGTGGTTTTATTGTCTTATGTAGTCTTTTTAGGTTTCTTTGTATCCTCAGTTCTCTGTGGAGTTAAACAAAATTTAAAAATTGGGTTTTGTAGATTATCTATTTGTTCTCCTGTTTAAGATGACAGTAAAAATCTCCTGCAACATTTTGCATTCAATATCATTAAGTAGGACCATGCCCCCCACTTGTGTATCATAATTTCTCACTCTTTTTAATACTTCTGGACCACATAACGTAACTTTAAGCTATGTGGATAGATTATCTACTGATGGAACAAATAAAATAGAAATTAACAGGAGAGATTCTGTATCAGATTTCTGCCACCATACTTATAAATGCAGCTAGTATGACTTAATGTACTATAATGAAGCTAATATAACAGATTTTGTTACCACAAAGACTTTTTTATATTATCCCTGGAAATCTCTGTCAAGTCCCTCATTAGCTGTCTTATTGTTCCTCTTTGTTTTCTGTAATTTTTATCTAGATGCCCTTTCTTCTAAATGATGTCTGGTTGTTTAAACTTATATTAGATAACTTTTCTTGGTTTTCCTATTTTGCTCAGTGTTTTCCCTATCATAGACATTATCACTGCATAATGTCCTTGAATATTAACCTATCTGTAAACTCGCCCATGGCTCATCATACATATACTAGACCAGCAGCTCTTTGAGGTATAAATTATATCTCTAATTTGCAGTTGTAGCCATAGCACCAAGTGCAGTTTCCTACATTCACTGTATGCACAATAAAAATTTGTTAAACAAATAAGTGTGTGAGCAACACATTTCTCTGATCTGCTCATTTTACACCAGCATGTTTCAGAACCCTGGCTGGGTTTTATTAGCCTAGTGATAAAATACTAAGTAATCAAAGTTAGAAAAAAAAATTATGCATTCGATAGCACATAATAAGGACATTTTTCAACTTGTCAATTTTGTTTGTATAATTAGTAACTTTAGAAAAATGATTTTGGGGGCAGAAAAATGGAACCAAAGGTATTTTCCTTAGGAGGAATGTCATCCATAAAGGAAACCAAATTATTCAAATATCCTCATGGAGTTAATTCCCTTTGCACCTTGAGAAATAATTGCTAATGGCATATGTATATATAATGGCATATGTATACTAATGGCGTAATGTGTGTATACACACATACACATACATATGTACACACACATATGAAGATAACATGGCCTTTAGAAAAAGACTGAAAGCCGTTGATTTAAAAAGATAGATTCTTAAATAGGGATTAGTTTATTATGTTCTGTATGTGTTGAGAGTTTAACTAACCTGAAATGCTGCTTCTAGTCACTGAAGTAAGCAGCAATTTACAATTTCACTAAGTAGCATCCTAACATCCTAAAAGACTTTAATGCAGTTTCCAAAAATGGACTCCCAGTTAATGGAAGTAAGTACTCTGGGAAAACTGATTGTACAAATACATTTTTATCCAGTGCTTAAAAATTCAGCGTATTATTAATACAGATAGAGGCTTTAACCCTTTTAGTTAAGAACTGTGTATTTATTTATACTTGACAGAAGTAGTTCATGTGAGTGAATTACCAAATAACTGGAAATCTAGGAAGAAATATTTTAATAGAATTTTTTCTGGTGTGCTTCCAAATATCAGCTCATGACTTAAAAGTTTTGCTAGTACAAAAGATTAAACATTTGCAGCAAAAGCCTTCTATCTGGTCAAAATGTCTTTTCTCTTTTCCATTACCACCTTCCCCTTTTCAATTATTTTGTGTAAACCACAAAGTTTGCCTTTTGCATTCAGATATTCTTAGATTATTCTCATTTCTATTTGCTGGTAATTCTGCCAGGAGTGGTCTGTTCCCCTGTGTCCTCATATTATATTTTCTTCATTTATGTCTCAGTAAATATGTCACTTAGGGTATTCTATCTCAAGTAATTCCTACCTATCCCCCCATTATTTTTTGTTACCCTGTTTCTTTCATTATATTTCTCACCTGAAATTATCTTGTGTATCAATTTGTTTTGTCTTGTTTTTCCTTTCTTGAACCTAAGCTCCATTGACTATAACATAACTGTCTTGCTGTCAACAATATCACCAGCAACTAAAACAGTACCTGACATTGAAAAGGACTCAGTATATACTTACTGAACAATTAAATTATATTACCATAGGATATGCATGATATCAAGTATGTATTTAAATATATATTCAATTCCAGCTTATTTTTTTAAAACCAAAGCTCTTTATAATTTTTCATTAGAGCATTTGTTCAGGAAATGACAAATTATTCTTAAAATATTCATTGACTTATTTATCAATATCAATTTAGAAATACATCAATATTTTTATTCCTGTCTGCTTGCATTAATTCATACATCATTATGAATTCTGCTTCTTGGCATCTGCTGATTCCAGATTCTCCAGTTTGCAACAGAACGTCATTGAGTTTGGTGCCATATGGCTGCCCTTATTTGGTCCAAGTTTTGATCAATCAAGAGATGGCAGACTGACTTATGCCATTTTAAGGAAGATAGGGATTTGATATGGAGCCAATCCACTAAAACATTGAAGAAAAATATGCTGTATGTATCCAGAGGGTAGAATAAGTTTGTGTGTGTGTGTGTATATATATATATATATATATATACACACATGCAACATATATACACATATGCATGCATATGTATGTATGTACATGCATACATATATATAATATAAACACTTTGTATGTAATGGTTGTCTCAGAGACAAATTGCTAAACTTGTTTTATCCCTGAAGGGGATTGCTCCTACTAAAATTTAACTGGTGCTGTGCTCATGTCTGTGACCAAAATTATTCTTTATCAAAGAAGTGAGAGCTTTTATCCCCTGAAGTAGGGTAGTCTATTCTTTCACTGATAGCAATCTGAAAACCTAATACTGCAGTTTAGTGATTTGAAACGCCACCAACAAATATAAGGAAATACTTTAAAAGTTGCTATGATTATGATCTAATGATATGAAAAGTGCACCAAGAAATCTACCCACACCCTTGTTTGGACTCCAGTTCAATCCTGTATATTTATAAATAATTCAGCTTCTCAAAAGTATTAGAAACAATTTAAAAATATACATATTAGCACAGAATGAATGAGGATAATGAGGTGAAGGCAGAGAGAAATTTTAAAATAAACTAATATCAACCTCTGAGTAAAAAATTAAGAATGAAAAAGAATTACTTCCAGAAAGCTATAAAAATAGCTAGTGAACTTGGCTTTTGGATTATTAGTAGATGAAGGAAAAATGGCAAAACAGGTCTTTGTAGTATCTATGAGATGCATAACTTTAAAATATCAGTTATTTAAGAAAAGTAAAACTTTTTTAGCAGTGATGTTTGGTAGAAAATATCTGTCACAGGGCTTTACAAAGGGTTTTATCAGAACATGCACTTAGCTATATATTTACAGTTAATGGTGGGATTTCTTTTGAAATATGCCTAGAGTAAGAACAAACGCCAAGTTAATTCTCAGAAACATGTGCCATAAATGTGTGCTCAAAATTTGCAATTTTTCAAGGGTTTCTTAGTTGGTTTAAAAGGGATAAAAGAGGGATAAAAGAAAAACTGATGGCTAAGTATATTTTATAAACTCCATATAAGTAAATTTGGAAGTGCCATTAAATAAAGAAACAGCTTAATTATATCAGTGAATTGATATAAATTATAAGCCTCCACTTTAACATTTTAGTAATATTGTAGCTGGTATACGAGACTAATGGGACATAAATGTACACTTTTAATCCAAATCTCCTACTACTAGATTTGTGACCTAGAGTTCTTAATTTTTTTGTTCATGAGTTTATTTTTCTTTATAAAAATATGAAAATCATTATATTTGCAATGCATACATTACTAGGAATTATATTAAATAGCACAGGTAAGTGGCCCTAGCCCATATGGAAAATCCCGGTGCATAACAAGTATTCAGTAATTAATACATTGTGTCTCCTTTCTTTCTTTATGCACTGTATTAGAAAAACATTCCTCAAAGAGCAGGGGCATTGTGAGAAAGGATTCCTTCAGAAACATAAGTTGGAGGTAAAACATTCATTGAATCATAGGAGCCACAATTACTGGATAAAAAGGACTGATACGTACTTAGCTTTACTCGACCATCTCTACTCTATAGTATACTGTCCTTTCCATTCAGTTCCATAACTGCCTGAAAAAAAGGAAAGGGTATGCCAAACTTTTTTCTTGCTACCAAAGTTTTAATTGAAAACAAGAGTGCTAGGCTGAATACAACTTCAGCAGATTCCCAGTTAAATTAGAAGGGGCTTTTCGTTTAAGTCCTAGTGTTGATAATTCACTGTGCTCTGTCACTTTGAAAAGCGATAGTGCTTTGTTATCAGCACTGAGCTCTGGCAGGCTTCTGATGTAGACTTAGACTAAAATAGAATGCCAGAATGATGAAGGCACTGCTTACCTTCAAAAACCTCCAGGCTGTGGATGTGGGCAAAGGTGCTGACATATTGCTCTGTCCAGCTCAGTAAGTTTGATAATCTCTGACAGATCATTTTCACATTTCATAAAGTAATTTGTAATTTTAAAAGGGTTGATAGGTTTTCCGCAGAAGCATACATATTACTCATTTCATTAGATTTATGCTATCCAAATACTTTATTTCTTTGGTAAATTATTAATAATTAATTTTGCCCTTTAACTTGCAAATTCTATTAGGAAGTCTTTAGACAATAATATTGTAGCTGGAGGATGTATAGAAGAGACAGACTTACCAAAAATAGTCTTTTATTGAATAAACAGTGTTTTTGTGTCAAACGTTTACCAGGTACTAAGGTAGGAACAGAAAGACAAGAGTCCCTGTCCTCAAAAAGGGAGACACTTACAGAAATAGGTAATTATAAAATAATGCAGCAAGTGAAATATTATGCATAGGATATTACTGAAGCACAAAAAGCAATTATCTTGATATCTCTTAGGAAGCAAGTAACAGAAATAGTGCATGTCTAACCTGTATCCTTGTTCCTAATTACCAGATCAGCAAATTCTATGTATGACTGAATATTTATATTGATATGACATTACTTTTCTAGGCAAAGAACAAGATTTCTCTTAGGAACAGTTCAGATACTCATATTCAAATAAAAAATCTTACAGGAAAAGTGGAAAAGCTATTGAGGACAAAGAATTACTATTTTTCCTCACTTGTATCACAGCCTTACCAAACAAACATACAATTTAACTCTGTAGATGCTGAAGTATTTCTTGTCTTTCTTTTGTTAACTACATAGAGTGGAAATTCCTTTCTGAAATGTTTTCCTCTAGCACTTTCAGTTCCTTAATATGGGCTCAGTTTTTTACCCAGCTTGATTCTCCAAGTTAAACTCTATTCAATATCAATATATAGCTAAAGAACGTTTAAAAGCCTAAACATTGTGAAAGAAAACGTATTTTGCCACTGTGGTTTTTGTTTAACTCAAATTTTGAATGTATTCGTATAAGGTTTTCAAAGCCCTTCTCTCTGGGGTTGTGTTTTAGCCAGACAGCAGTGTGGCTCTGAGCTTTAATCACTGGATATATTTTTCCAAACTAGAGTCAGACTGCAAACTAACATTCAAATGGAAAGTTGTAATAGACTCACAGTCTTTCAATTGACTTTCAAGTGTTATATTATTTTTTCAGAGCATTTGACCAAGTTTAACACCTTTAGATAGTTTAAAATTTGATTTTCCTTAATCTGCAGCCTCTGAAATATTTGACTTTGACTTTTACCTAAAAGGAAATAAAGGCCTCAAATCTCTTATCTTTAATAAAACTTTAAAAAATAAATTAGCCATGTGTTTTGAGTTTCATCTCTGTGAGCAAATCCCCAGAGTAAATCATTTTGAGACTGAACTTAAGCCATCAAACATATGTGTTTGAATACAGAGCACAGAGCCAGAGCCCTGCAAGTATGGGAAGTAGCCATTCAAAGTGACAAAAATACCTATTTTACCACATTTTATAGATGCTCTAGGTTTTTTTGTTGTTGTTTTACTTGGCTATCTCCTTGTCTACCTTTGGTCTATTGTGTTCACAGGAGTGAGAACTTCTTCATCATTTTTACACTTATATCTCAGTACCTGGACCTAGAATAAGTAGTCAACAAATGTAAACTGAATAAACATCTTGAGAAGCTATGAATAAAGATGGGAACTGGAATTACAGCCAGATTTTATTATGTTATATACACTTAAGCCTAGCTCTAAAGACAAAAATGAAATGGTAAGGAGGGCATAGCTAATGAAAAGTGATCCTAAATGAGAATACCATAAAAGTTCCATCCTGGTTTATAACACTTTATTGTATTTATTAACTGGCATTCAGGTGGAAATGTATATCACAATTTTTCCTTTGAGCAGAAAACTTAAAAAGTACAAAACTCGTATAGTTAATAAAGTATATAATCTCACGTTGTTATTTAGGACCTGGATTTAAAATACAACACTTGCTCCTAACTTGTGCTTAATTGATCTCTGTATCTATGAGAGATATCTAGTATATATAGATATGCTGTATATATATATATATATAAATTAAGATATCTTTGCTAAGTAATTCATATATGTCATTATCATCTTATTAAACTAGTATCTCCTTTGTCAGTAAGTATTATCACATGATCTCTGTTACCCTCTATTTCCCAGTTGTATTTTTAGGCATGTGATGGGAAGGAAGTGTGTTTTATTACTTCTCTAAAGAGCTTTATGATAAATGGTTTTGATACCACTCCAGGTGATTGAGGATGTCCAATTTTGGTAAATAAAGGAATGTGACTATTTTACTGTGTCCTCATTCTTTCATTATTGTGTATATAATAGTCTTAAAATGTCAAACGGCTCAGAAAGCACATCCTATAATATTTCTAGTCATGTTTTATAGCGAAACACTAAAAAGTTGTAGCTGTCAGAATAATCTTCCTTACTAGGCAAAACAGCATAGCAACAAGATGTATGAGAAAATCAGCAATTTATAAGAGAACTACCTTTTGCTTCTATTTTTAAATTGTCAGTTGGCCTAAACTATGATTTGATATTCCCTTAATATGTGTTTGTGTGCAAAACACAGATGAGTTTTCTTTCTATTTATAGTATGGACTCAATTAGTAATTGTACTGCCATTAGGAAAAGTATTATGAGTTTGAGGTATTTTACAGCAAAATTATTTATCATAACCATGTTTCATCTTAAATAAGACAATAAAAAATGATGAACATAGGTATATGAGATTTGACTTTTTGCAGGATATACTAATTAAGAGAAGTTATTCTGGATCTGTTTGCATTATTCTATTTTGCCTTCCTCTGCCAACAGAACCCATCCATAGATACATAGTTATTAAGACAAAATAAATAGTATCTACATCTCAGACTTTATATATTGTATTCATGAATGTATATGGCTAATGGCTGCAAGATAACATCATCATTAATATTATAGATTTATAAGGGTAGAGAAAAGAAAATTAGATATGGCAAATTACATGGAATTTAGCTTTGTTTGATGCTTACCTTTTTATAGAATCTGAAGGTCATCCCAAATGTTATTAATTTTGTTCAAAGGAAAAAGAAACCTGAATAATGCATTTTTAATAGTAGGCAACACTATTTAAAAGAAAAAATAAATAACAAAATGAAACACCCAGAATATGAAAATCTAAACAGGAATATGACACATCAAAAGAGAATCAAATTATGTCTTTGATCATTCTAATGAGAAAAAAACACTAATATCAATCTGGTGTGAATGAACCTGTTATAAACAATGTATTGTCTGAAAATGGAAAGAGTTTCTATTGCTTACTTGAAAGCCATCACTGCGAACAATGAAGAAATCTAGAAATTCTTAATTCACTCATTTACAATTATTTGATTATTATAAATACATTGAACTTCTGTGAAGTGTTAGGATTAAAAAAGAATAAGACATAAACCTACATTAAGAATCCTTCTATCAAGAGAAAGCAAAATGTAAACAAGCAATAGCAGTGATCTATCTAAAATACAAAAGATATAGATACTACCTATTTATTATACCCACATCAGAATTTTCATCAATAAAGCTCATAAACTAAGCCAAGATGTTATCACTTGGAAGTTTCTTTTTATTTTTTTAACATTTTCACCCAGCTCTTCATTATTAATTGATAGTTAATAAGAAACTGAAGTAAAATGAAAATATTTAAATATTCACAGTGACTATTTCAATAGGATATTTTTTTAGTTCATAAGCAGTCACAAAAACAATATCAAGTTATTTGGCAACTGATAATTCAGTTTTAGCATTTTTTTCAATGATTGTACCAAGTTCTAAAATGTGATTCTAGGACAGAAGACTAGGATGCAACATTGGAGTGGAAGTCTTTTTAAAATCCATCTCCTATGTGTCCCAATCTACCAACATGTAAACTGTTTTGACCCACAATCTACAGTTATATTTTCACTCATATTTTTGGGGAACAGTAGCACAGGCTTCAAGTTTCAATCATTTGGAAAATCTTTTCATTTAGTTTTCCTAAATTCTAAAAATAATTCTGCTTGTAAGTCTCAAAAGAATCATTCAGCTTTTACTGCATCTGTGCTTCCATCTGAATAGGGATCTAATTAAAAAATGATTCCATGTTGAAAACTAGCATGCAGTAAGGTCAGCTCACAGTTTCAGAGGACTGTTCAGGACACTGATTTGGATCTATGTTCTAAGGACAAGTTGCTAGCATTTATTTTGAGCTACCACTTGCTTTTTGATTTTCATGGAACTTGGCAAAACAGTGATGTAAGTGTATGATGCTTCCCCTCATATAGCCTTCATCAGGTTTTATACACAACAAACACTGTCTTTTAAGTCTAACATATAGAGTTCTTTACCTATATCCACCATGAATCATTATACATCTTGTGTTTTTCCCTAACTCTCTTATACCTTTCCATACTCCTTTAGATTTTAAATAAAGACAAGAATCCATATAAGACAGTGCCTTATTTATGCCCATATTCTTAATGTTTAATACAAAATCTGGCATATTGATTGATCATTAGTATAGTGATTAACAGAGTACATCTTAATTAAAAGATTTGCTATTAATTATATGTGGCATTACCATATGACCTAGCAATGTTACAACTAGGTATCTTCTCAAAAGAATTGCAAACAAGTGTTCAAACACTTGTGCTTTAATGTTCAGCACTATTTACAGTAGTCAAAAGGTACAAAGAACCAAATATCCATTAACTAATGAAGATAAAATGTGACGTAATCTGTACATGGAATATTAGCCATAAAAAAGTGAAGTACTGATACAGGCTGCAACATAGATGGACCTTAAACATTTTACAGTAAATGAAAGAAGACAGACTCAGAAGGCTACATATTATGAAATATAAAGCACAGTTTATATGAAATATCTAGCAAAGGCAAATGCATAGAGACATAAAGCAGATTAGTAGTTGCCAATGACTAATAGGAAGAGGAATGGGAAATTAATGAATAGGTGGGGTTTTTTCAGGGGTAACAAAATGTTTTGCAACTGATGGAATCACAACATTGTGAATATACTAAAACATGAAATTTTACACTTAGAAATATAGTTTTTATATTGTATCTATTTTGCTACAACAAAAATAGAAGTGCCAGAACTCCTGTTTAATAAAAATAGAAGAAGAAAAAAACCCAGCAACTCAAACCTAGAAATCTATTACAATTTTCAGAAATAGCTATTAGTTATGTTTTGGACTACTGTCCTGATCAAAAATAAAATGCAAAGACACTTCAGTCTGCTGAAACACTGCTATATATAAATTAAAATGTAACTGAATCTTGAATTCTGCTACTCCAAAATGATATATTGTCTTCTAGAATAAACCTATTCCCTTTTTTAATTATAATGACTAATCTAGTGAGTGTTATTTTTGAGAAAAAATGCAGAATTTTATAAAATATAAAAAATAAAAGTTAATTTTCGAAAGAAATTTGTATTTGAAAAGTGATATTCATCTGCCATTGTTTTATAATATAGCTCCCATTAGTGTAATTACTTTATAATTTCATGTCATAGGAAGGAAATCAATATGTAAATTAATATTATAAAATATGGAGTTATACATAGCAAAAGAGAGAGATCAAAAACTGGAGTGATATTACTGAGGAAACACTACATTGAGATTATGAGGGTCTGAATTAAATTAATCTCTGAAAAAATGTTAACTTTTACATGAGTCTAAAATAATTGACAGGAATCTGATAGTTCACAATAATGACATGGAATAGTGAACATTCTAAGTATCTGTGCAAGATGGTAAATAGCTCAGTATTTCAATATTTCCTTTACAAATGATTGAACAGTTTGCTAAATGTTGTTCAAAATATGTAATTGCACCTATTCTAATGCGTCCAGCATACTCTGGACTAAGATCTTTCTAAAAGATAAATTCTTTCAACCTAATAATGATGGTAACATGCATTTATATTATATAGTTGTTACCCTGTTTCCAGCATTATTATACGGATTTCATAGTAATTATTACAATAGTTCAGCAAGGTATTTTTCCACCCCTGACAAAATCCTTGCAAACATGGAAAGAAAATCAAATTTTACACCATATCATCAGATTCCTGTATCCTCTGGCTCACATTCAAACCAACTCACTTGTATATAAGAACAATAATTTATCCAGTTTTCTAACAGAAACTTATTATTTACCACGTATTCTATCACCTTTGATTTTCTTTTCTATGCCATTTCTGTGGGTTGAAATATACCCCTACCACCTTAATAGCTCATTTTTGCATGAATCAATACATTCTATTATATTTCTGAGTAGTATTCAATTATACTGAAATAACACAACTTCTTATTTTGTTAATACTTGATCTTTATATCCTAGTTTAGGTTGTTATGTATAAAGCAACAACAATTTTCAATACAAGTGAATGTGCCAACATGTGTTTCATTCTGGCTATGTAAATGCCTACAAGAGGAATTACTGGGTCATCAAGACAATATATATTAAGTTTATGAGAAACTATTAAACTATTTTTCAAAGTGGCAATGACATTCTAAATTTATACCAACAGTGAATTATAGCTACTCTTCATCTTAAGTAAAACTTGACTTCATCTGTCTTACTAATTTTGTCCATTTTACTGATTGTATAGGCCTCTTATTGTGCTCTTGGTTTGAATTTTCCTAATGACTAAAGTTACTGGGCATGTTTTCATGTGTTTGTTTTCCATTTATATATTTCCTTTAGTTAAAGAGCTAATAAAATAAAAATTCACTTTAATTGAGTTATTTGCCTTCTTATTAACGAGTTATAAGATAATTTGGAATTTCAGTTACATATTCTTTATTTTATATTTGTACAACAAACATTTCATTTAAGTAGACTTGCTTTTTACTTTATTACCAGAGTTTTCTGAAGGCTAAACATCTTTGATCTTGATGAGTCTCATACATCACATTAAAAAATAATTGAACTTCCATGTGCAACCTAAGAAATTGCCCAATCCAAAATCACAACATTTCTAGAGCAACCGATTTTTTTTCTATTACTGTAAAGATGTCTTTCTCTTGTTTCTGGTTTCCTAATTTCTGATAAGATATATCTCCTGACTTTTTGTTCACTTGTATATAATATTAATTTTTACTCTATTATTTTTATGTGTCACTGAATTTTATAGCATCGTTATGATAATTCTTAGTTTCTTTAGTTTTATTTTGTTTGGGATTCTTTTATATTTCTTGAATTTATGTGTCTATGCTTTATAGCAACTTGGAAAAAGTGTGGCTAGTTATTCAAATATTTGCTCTTACTCTCAACACTCTTATTTCTAGAAATCTAATTATAGAAAGTCCTACTGTATTAATATTACAGGTATTCTGGGGGTTTTGTTTTGTTTTAATTTTTGTTAGGGAATATCCTGAAAACCTTTAGATTAAGGTTAATTGTTAACCTTTTGAAAGTTCTACCAGATCCTATGTATTTATAAGGTCTTTCTGCTCTGGTAAATAGAAATATGAATTATTCTAACAGGTTAACCTACTGAGAACTTTCTTATGATTCTTACCATGGCATCTGGTAGTTTCCTAACATGAGTGCACAGCACACTACTCAGGTACAGAATTAAGGAGGTCCCTGAAGTTCTGCAGTCATCTCTCTCAGAAACACACTACTCTCTCTTATTCTGCCCTTCAAAATCTAGTTTCCTTGTCCTCCCCAAATTTTATTTCTAAATCCTAAATTTAATATGACTTCTGGATTCTGTGTAAAGTAACTTCCTTTAGCTGCTCTAGAGAATGCTTTTAGGCAGTTCTTACAATGACAGGGCTCTTCTTTTTTTGTTTCATTTTTCTTAGAGGTCATAGTCCTGTGCTGCCTATTATCCAAGTTTGAAAAATGCGATTGCCTATATTTTATTTAATATCTAATTGTTTAAGACAGGAATGTCTTTACTATTTCATCTGAGCCAGAGGTTGAAGTTCTTGTCTGTTTTAAGGAATATGATATCACTTAGTTTAAAAAGTTAATAGGACATATAGCAGGTTAGAGGGTTGAGTTTGAGGGGTTGATGAACATATACCAAGAAGTCAAAATTAGACAAACATGGTAGGTAAAGCAGATGGCATTTTCATATAAAATTTCCTAGTTATAGCTATGATACTTGAAAATAGAAAAAATAAAATCTTCATTGGGAAATAGTATATATAGTGATTAAAGACATGGAGAATTACTATACACAGGTGAAGAAAGATTTTGAAAAATATAGAAACTCACATGTCAAGCAAACCAGAAATAATTTTAAGAAATTTTGAGGCATTTTGGTGCTTTCTGGGTAAAGGGAAACATTCACTCTGATATTTTTCCCTAAAAACCCAGCAAGTTCTTCATTTTACTTTTTAAGGGGATATCATTTTCCAGTGAAGTGACAGTTGGTATCAAACATTTGTCCTACTGACAAGATAGTGACATGGTGCCACAAGTGCCCACGATTCAAATGGTGTCTAGACAGGATGATCATCTTAAATTTACTTTTCACTACCATTAAGTTCTGTATCAAAAATTCTTCTTGTTTTAAGTACAGTGACTAGACATAGGTTTCACACAAATAGCCATATAGGAAATAATATTGTAGCATACTATAAACAAAGGAATATATTTTGGTGATTAGATGCTGTTCAAGAAATTAAACTGCACTTATTTTATAGAGATAAAAACTTTCAAATGTGATTTAGTCATTTCAATGTATACATGTATATACACACATATAATTGAAATATGATAATAAATCAGCTATTAAGCTCAAATGAATTTTAATCAAGCAATTTATCAAATTATTCCATTTTACTTACAGGAAAAATATTGTTAAACAAATGTAAAACTGAGAAACTTTGGTCCTCTACATTAAAATATATCCTTCACTCAATCTTTGATTGATAGTTCACTCAAAGATGAAGGAATTTTATGATGAAAATAAAAGTGAACATCTGAATTCTAACAAAACCATATTTTTATATGTCATTATAAATTATACTTAGGTTCGCAAATCTGGTGATCAGGAATCATATACAACTGATCATTTTGATTTTTCTGAAATATTTAAAAATTATCCATTTAAACCCATTTGGACATGCCACAGAGAAAGATTTTGAAATGCTCTCAATAATTCATCTTTTTTTAAAAAATTTATTTCATGGAAAAGTACTATCAAAGATAGGAAAATGACACCATCAGATCTTTACTAATTTATGGTAGCACTAAAGTCATGTCCAGTTATAGCCAATTTTAGTTACACATAACTGAGAACTATATCATTCCTGAGTTAGATTAGAATAAAATATCCACAAAAAGTTTTATTCTGTGTTTTAAGTTATATTCCAAACTCATAGTAATTCTATTTATGAAGTAAATGAAACATACTTGGTTTACATAATCTCATGGAGCGAACACTATAGAAAGCAATATGATTGTAATCAATGTAAGATAGATAGAGGTACAAATTATGGCCTAGCCTATTTGAATAACCTAGAGAAATTCAGGTCCATGTGCACCCAAATATATGAACAAAATTATTTTTAGTAATAATTTTAAATTAGGAAAAATAATTCTAAATGTCCATCAATAGTGGAATTCATAAATTGAGGTATTTCAATTATAATATTGCATTATATAAATATGAATATAATTTAACAGCAACTATGCTCAGGAATACAATCATATCTTATAAGTATAAATTAGCTAAAGAGACAAACAGAAATACATATAATGTGCTATTTTAATTTTCAAATACAGGCAAACCTAGACTTCATTCTTTGGGATACAGTAGGCAAAACAAAAAGTTGACAAGCTAAACGATAAAGTTGTGTTCCAGCACTTGTCTCTATGTAGGTTTTTCGCAGTAAGGAAAAAAATTCAAAATATAAAATTCAAGGAATATATTATTTAGCAATATTAGGTGTATAACAAGTCTTTAAACTCTATGCAAGTCTATATAATTGACTCTAATTTTTATAATTTGCTATGCAAATATTAAGCATTTTTCTTCATATTTCTAAGAATATTAGCCTGTGATTTAATCCAATTTATTTGAATAAAATGTTTTTAACCAATGCAGATCTGTCAACTTCCCCATGTATTACTTTCATATATTATTATGAATAAATTATTACTCACAAGTTAATAGCAAAAAACATAAATTTTATTAATGATATACTTTTCATTTAATTTGTTAAACACTAACTTATAGTATTGTATTTTGTTATTTATTTGTAATATATATACCTTATGAAAAGAGCAAACAGTCCACATTATACTACTGATGGTAATATATAATATTAATTAATCATTTCTTAATAAATTACAAGATTAGGGATGATTCTTATATATTAGGAGTAACAATAGATGTATAGTCTGCAGGGATAAAATGGTAGATAAATTAGGTCCACACAATAACTGAAGTTAAATATTCAAGAAAGAGCCAGACACTCAAATATTCCAAATGTTTCAAATATTATGTAAGAATTCCTCTCCCCTAAGTATTAATTCAAAATGTAGTGACTGACAAGATTGTAGTTCTTCTATGAGCAGCCTGCATAAAATATAGATAGTATAAAATCTAAAACCATTAAAATTACAACAAAATATAAAATAATATGCAATGAAAAAGAATAAAGACAAAATGACTTGTAAGAATAGGAAAGGTTTTTTCCTCACTCGTCAGAGACAAGTCTGGTATTTGGTTTCTAGGAATCTTTAGGGACATTCTGTAATAATCCAACAATTTTGGCAAAGGAAAAGTATGCTTTCTGGTTGAGCTTGAATAATTTCTAATAAATGATGCAAAACCTTTAGAATCTGGGGAAAATTTAAATGATGCAACACAAGAAAAGCATTTAAAATGTTGACTACCAAATTGTAAAAGAACAAATATTGCTATAGTTGATGATTTTATTTTCTCCATAATTTTTACTGAAATTTCTTGAAATTGACTTATTTCTATCATTATTAAGAAAATTTTGAGTGCTTACTTTGTTTCTTTTTTCTAAATCAGTACTACAAAGAAATGCACTGGTTAGGAATTCTGTTGCTTAAAAACTGCTTTTGGTCAATAAAGAGGATAGATAGAAACATAAAAGTAGAGTGCAAAATGAGTGCATTGTAAAAAACAGAGAAACTCATGTTATTTTGGTTACGTTTCATTTGAAAAACCTCTGAAAGATCCTGTTGGAGATTTTCAAGAAAAAAGAATGCACTTAGTGGGGAGACATGAATTAGAAGAAAATTTTAACCAATATTATTAGATATAATTTAAATCTCTGAAAGTAAGGAGAATATTTACATAAATAACATAGAACTTAAGAAGCAAATGTCTTAACAGTAAAATTGTATTAGTTGGATTCTGTTAAGAGGTTGGGATTAGGGGAGAGGAAACTAATGATACTATTGTAGGGGAAAGATGTGGCACACCTTTCAAGCACAGCTAGATTTAAGGGTTACTATATTAACCCCAAGAAATCAACTTTTCCCATTTCCCAGCTGTACTTTTCCCTTTGCTGACTATTTTCAAGATGGCTTTTTATTCCTGGTAACATATAGCAGCTGTTTTTTTAGACTTAAGTACAGTAGACCTAATAATTTTCACAAATATCCAAACTGTGTGTTAGATTGACTGCCCTGGGTCATTTGTCCATCTATGAATGAATGATTATCATATAACTAAGAATTCAGTACTCTGACTGGCCCTTCTTTTCTCATCTGCCCCTTCCTGAAGCCAGCCTCAGTACATGTATGGAGAACCTTGGTGAATTAGTTGCAAAAGAAAGGGAAAATGGCATTCTTTTCTGAAAATTAACATGACTTGAAAGGAGAAGCAGAGAAGGCAAATATAGAGACCAGAGTAGAAGTCAGAGAGACTGAGGAAAATCAGGAAAGATGCTGTTTCAGGATCTGAACAATGTTTTAAGAAAGCAGTCAGGAATATCAAGCACTTAAATAGATGAGTCTAAGTTAAAACTCCTTCTGAGTCTACTTTGGAAAGTCAAGTGCTTTAAGAAGGGCAGTTTCAGTGAAGGCATAACTAGACTGCTGGGAAGATACAAAACAATCTTGAATTATAGGTAAGCAAAGAGCTATTAGGATAGTAGCTAGATAAATGTTATGTCAAGGGAAGATTAAATACTATAATCTAATATATAGTTATTTGATGCTAAAATGCTCTTAGAAAATTGTATTCAATTTATGAAAGTAATGTTATTGAATTAAAATAAATATCTCCCTTTCAATATTCAGGAAAAATACATATTTAGCAAATACGACTCTTCATATGTATATTGTAACTGCTCACTTTAATAACATATGCAGAGATATCAGCCAGGAGATAGTAAAGAAATATTACAAGTAATTAAATATAATATTTGCCCAAAGGAACAATTATCCACATATGTATTATTTTGCGATAATACATGCTCCCTCAGAAGTAACCGATTCTTTAAAATAATAAAGTGCAAATTCAAAATGTATTGTTTTTTCTGGATTTTTGCCTACTTTTTGGTTGTAGAGAATAACAATGACTTCTATATGTTTGTTTTTTTTAAAATATAGCTAATTTAGATCACTTTTAAGCAAAAGTGAATAGTAGTGTTATTTCTGCCATAACACCTGTCCTCTGTAGATAGAATTTTTTACACCTAAGTTGCTTCACCTTTCTTTAAGAATGCTCTTTTTGAAAAGTAGATAAATTTCTATGCTTTAAGTGTTAAGGGACATGATTATCATCCAGAGGTGGCACAGCTAAAGGAATCCCACTGCTTTACAAATAGGTTAAGGTATTTACTATCCAGTTGATGGAGATTATATATATCACATATATATATAATCACCTGAGACCTTAAGGTATTATGACATAACAAAGGGATGACATCACTCCAGCAACCAAATTTAAATGCATGGAATGTTTTATTTTTAATAGGTAAATTATTCAAAAGACCAATCCAAAAGAAATTCAAAGATATAAGAAATATCAAAGCACCAATTCAAAGAGCTATGAGAACTCAGAAAAGCAAATCTGAGAGATAAAAGAAAAATCAGAAAAACAAAATTAATAAATTGTAATAAACTTAAAGAACAGAGGGCAGTATATGAATATTTTGAGCAAGAAATTCAGAGTCAGGATGTGAAGAACTCAATAAATGACATTGAAGGTGCTACTGAAAGCTATGCAAACAAAATTAATCAAATGGAAGACTAAATCAGTGATCTCAAAGATACCTAGACCTGATCCAGGTAAAAGAGAGATAAATAAGATATTAAAAAAATAATAATAAACCCTTCAGAAACTATTCAATTCCATTAGGAAAAGCAACATAAAGATTATGGGTATCCCAGAAGGTGAAGGGGGAGAAAAGGGAACAAAAAGCTTGAAGAATAGCCTAAAACATTCTAAAGGAGGGCAAGATACTGAGTGAATACAGAAGTTATGAAGCTAAGTGATCACCTTTTATCCAGATTTAATGAGACAAACCAAGACACATCATAGTGAAATGACTGAGTTCAAAACAAAGAAAGAATATTAAAGACAACTACACAGAAAAACAAAACAAGAAACAACTAATGAAGGTATTGCCATCAAACTATCATCAGACATCTTAGCAGAAAATCTACAGGCCAGGAGAGAATGGAATGACATATTAACATTACTCAAAGATTAAAAACTACAAGCAGGGAATACTATATTCTGCAAAATTCTCAGAAATAAGGGTTTTCTCAGAGGAATAAAAGTTGAAGGAATTTATCACCACTATAACTCCCTTACAAGGTATGTAGAAAGAAACTCTTCCATCAAAATCTATTTAACACCCACACAAAAAAAAGGTAATAAAGAGATAGAAACACCTGAACAAAAAGAACAGAAGAAAAAAAGATAGTAGCAAACTCTGATATATTCATAATCACCCTGAATGTAAATGGATTGAATCAAAAGTCACTGAGTTAGCGCTCTCTGGTGGAGCACCAGCACAGTCTGCATATACCCCCAACGACCTCAGTCTGTGCCCCAGGACCAAGGAAAACAACTAAAATGAATAACTACATTTTAAAAACGAAGTGTTTTTTCCTCTCTGCCTGTCTGGCTGTTTCTGCTCAACTTCCTGCCTGCACCTTTCTTAGGGAAAAAAAAAAAAAAAAAGTGAATCACTGATTAGATTAAAAAATAAAAAAAACTGAACTACATGCTACTTAAAAGAAACTCACTTAAACTATAGTAACAGAGACTTAAATGGAAGGATAGGAATTGGTACTCCAAGAAATTGGTACTGCATCATGGTGTTCCTGGTCTTCCTTCATTATCATCATCATTATTATTATTACTACTACCATTAGAGAGGAGAGCATAAAATTACATCAACAGACAAAATGGATTTCCCTTGGGTTTTTCTTTCTTTTTGCTCGATACTAGAATAGAGTTTAGATTTTATTTTTGTTCCCTTTCTGAGTTGCTTACTCTGTAGAATCTATTATTTGATAGTGAGATTTAAAATTTTTATTATTTTTGTATAGTAGGGGGAGGTTACAAAATGAACACTCCGTGCAAGCACCTACTATAGCTGAATTTACCTGTTTTCTTCTCTTTCTTTCAAATTTATTTTTATTGCTACTCCTGGCCCCAGGTCTGGAACTGAGTCTGTATCTGTCATAGTCTTTGTCTTTGCCTCTTGAGCCATAGAGGGAGGCTTGCCTGTTTTTCACTACCTAGGTAAATAGGTTACTTTTCATTATGTCTATTTGTTTCCCTTTAGAAATATTCCTTGAGTCCTTTCAAAATACACACAACCTCCTGCTTATTATGTTTTGACAAAAGATTTAACTTTACCTTTAGCTAGGTTGTCTACTAGTCAGTTAGCTAGTGAACAAAATATGTATTTGAAGTGAAATTCTGTAGCTCTAACTTAGTGGTTGTTGACTTACATTTTTTTGTTTGCAACATAATTTGAAATATACATGGTTTAGGTACTCACTTACAGTATGTCTTAAAACAAGATGAAGCATCAACTATAGTTTTGATGCAATTTGTCATAAAGAATAGCAATGCTAGTGCATCCTTAAAAATGATCATACTGTTCACTTTGTTAAGCTTTCTCTTTGAATAGAATTATTTCTTGCTCTGACCAAAAATTGTTTTATGTCATTTGTGAATCATAATTTTCTCTCTTTTTTTTTTTTTTTCCATCATACACCTCTCCTTTTCAGGCAAATGGTGATGTCATGCTCCTTGCTTTTGTACAAAGTACATTCCTGGGGAGAACACTTCCGTTTCTTCCAGCTTCAGGATGCAAACTTTGTAATTAGGAATATTAAAAGCTACAATGTAGTACTTTCTCTTGTCCTTGTCTTTTGCCTTTTGGGGTCCTCATCATTGGTGTTCAACAAGCAAGTGACTAAATGTTGATGAGTAAGCTAAAGTGTTTACTAGGAAGCATCTAGGGAACAGAGAAGTAATTTCAATTAACAAGGAGAGGGTGAAATATGCTGGAGTTGATACTGTACATAGAATGCTACGAAGAAAATTACTCTCAGACCTGGTCACCTATTTCTGCTCTAATAGGCTTCCTTTTTCAGAATACACAAAGGTGTGAGTAGGAGCTCAAACACCACATGAATCAGAAACAACTTTCAGACAGCCAGAGTGTAGGTTTGGGGTCCTAGAGTCTTAAATAGTTATAGTGAAGTTCTAAATCACCTATTAAAGCAAACGAACAAAAAAACCCATTTTAAAACTTCAGAGTTTATCTCAGTAGAAATCAGTTGAAACTGGGCAGGGTCAAAGTGGAAGTAGGTAAGAGTTGTCTCTCCTGAATGGAGGCCAGGTTAAGACTTACATAGAGAAAGTATACAAGTAAAGAAAGGAAATGATATGATTGCATAGAGATTAAAAATACTCTGCTATTTTGATCATAACCTTGAAGAGTTCAAAGGTTTAGAATTTTGACTTGCCTAATTAGACCTCCAGTTTAAAGGCCTGCTTCTTTATTTTAACATTCTTAAACAATAGGTTAAGGAATGGGACCCTTAAAACATAGTATGCATAAAAATTAGCTGAAAGTTTGTTAAAAGATTCCAGTATACCACTGATTCACAAATGAGCGCAGAATAAGCAATTTTGCAAACCTCCCACATGAATCCTGTGTACTTGGCCTGAGACTACTACTACATGTTCAGAAACATTTGTGAAGGGATTTAGCGATTGCTTTCGTCAGGTCTTGCTGCTTGCTGAGATTTGTTTAAATAGTGCTAAACTTCTGATTCTATGACTTGTCGGCTCTTTTAATGAAATGCCATACTTCGGTAACCCAAGCTAACACAAAATTGTATTGACATTGTATTAAAATAAAAGGAATCATTTACTCAAAGGTTTTTTCTACCTGTTAATTACTTTCAAGATAGTAGACTACACTAAAAGGGGATAATAATTCTTATCTTGATAGCTAGTTCTTGGATAGATATATTCAAAATTAGGCTTTGTCTTTGAAAGTTATTTTTGAGCAAGCAAACCAGAATGAAATGTTAATCAGCTGAATTGAAAAAGACACCATTTTATCCAGTCAGGAAAAATATGATTCATGACACATAGGAATGTGTGAATAACTTTAAAACTATCTTCTTTTGCTTAATGTAAATATATTTTCCATATGTTACTAACTGTTCACATACTGTGCTCAAGCAGGTTTAATGTGTAGCGTCCTATAATAGGATTTGCATATGTCCAAATTAATTCCCAGGTTATGAATTTGTTGTACAATATGTCATTCCTAGAAATTTATTTTTGCATTTAAATATAAAAAGTTCTGTGCTCTGGGGCAGAGAGCATTATATTACAAATAAATATAAAACATTGAATTTCAACAAAACCATAACTGTCTTATAAAGTAGATTGAGATGAGAATAGACACACCTCGATTTTCTCGTGTGTATGACTAAGTACAAAATATAAATTCTTAAATTTTTTTCTTGATTGGATGATAGCTTAAATAAGGATAAATCAGTTGCATTTATAAAATTAAAGGCATATAAAACCCATAGCTTTTGCCAATAATAATAGAAACTAAATGAAAACTTGTGTATGTAACCAGTATTATGATTAATTTGTTAAATTCCTTATCTTATGCAATCTTCACAAGAAGACTGTGAAATAGGTAAACATATTTCCTCTTGTAGATAATGAAACTGTAATAACAAAAATTAAGTGAACCAAGATTATTTGTCTGAGAAGTTGTAGTACTGAATTCAAGTCCTAGTTTTTCTAACTCTAACAAGATGCTGCTAATATTTATAATTTAGATTAGCTTCAGTTCTGTCTTAAACATGCTTGTACCTGTCTTCTGGTGAACACATGCCTACATTTCTATTTGGAGAGGGTTACTGAGTCATAGAGTATGCACATATTTGTTTCAGAAGATAATGTGAAATGACCTTCAAAATGATAGTACCAGTTATTTATTTGTTTATTTATTTATTTATTTATTTATTTTTGAGGAATATCCATACTGTTTTCCAGAGAGGTTGCACTAATATTAATTCCCACCAAAAATGTTGGAGGGTTTCCTTTTCTCCAAACCTTCTCCAACACTTACTATTCCTAGTCTTTTTGATATAGGCCATTCTCACTTATCAGAATATATTATGTTTTTATTTGCATTTGTCTGATGGTGAGTAAGCATTTTTTTCATGTGTCGGTACCCATGTATCTTCTGTACATAGGTGTCTTTTTCAGTCCTGTGTATTTTTAGAATGAGTCATTTGTTTTTTGTTGTTTGAGGTACATGAGTTCTTTATGTATTTTGGTGGTTATCCTCTTGTCCAATGAATGTTTTTGAATATGTTCTCCCATTTTGTGGGCAGCCATTTTGTTTTAGTAGTGGTTTTCTCCACTATGCAGAAGATTTGTTTGAGGCGATCCCAATCGTTTAGTTTTACTTTGGTGTCTTTTGCCATTCCTCTATTTCCCTCTCTATATTTTACAGTTTGGGGTCTCATGTCCATGTCTTCGAATCATTTTAGTTAATTTTTTATATGGTGCTAATGAGTAATCTAGTTTCATTTTATTGCAGATATCTGTCCAATTTTCCCTCAACTATTTGTTGAATATTTTCCTTCTCCACCACACACTATTATTGACTCCTTCATCATAAATTGTCTATATGGTGTGGCTTTATTTTTGGTCTCTAGATTTTATTTCAGTCATCCATGCGTTTTGTCCCAATACCATACTGGTTTTGATGATGATGACTCTGTAGTGTAGTTTGAAGTAAACAAGTGTGATTCCTCTATTGTTCTTTTTACTGAGGATAGCTTGGGCTATCCAAAGCATTTCTTTTTTGGGGGGTTTCATATAAGCTTCAGTATTTTCTGTCAATTTATTTGAAAAATGTCCTTTTAATTTTGATGGCAATTATATTAAACCTGCATATAGTGTTGGGTCTGATGATCATTTTTACTAATTTAATTCTTCCAATCCATGAGCATGGTTTTTTATTTCTTTTCTTTATGTCATCTAGTTCTTTTCTTCAAGTCTTGTAGTTACCAATGTAGAGGTATTTTGCCTCATTTATTATGTTTATTCCCTGGTATTGTATTTTCGTTGTTACTATAGTTGGGATTTTCTTTATTAACTTTTTTCTTCTCTATTATTTGCATATAAGAATGATACTGATTTGTGTGTGTTGATTATGTTATCTTGGAACATCTCTGTATCTACTTGTTTCCAGTAGTTACATTGTGAAATCTTAGAATTTTCCAGGTATAATATCATACAACTGTTAATAACGATAGTTTTATTTTTTTCTTTTTAAATCTGGATTCCTATAAAGGAATGTTTTTCTTTGACCAAGACTTCTAGAACTATGTTGAATAGTAGTGGTGAGAGTGGGCATCCTTATCTTGTTCCAGATTTTAGAGAAAGGTTTTAAGATTTTTCACCATTAGAGTATGTGTTAGCTGTGGATTTGTTATTATATTTATCTGTGTACCTACTATTCCTATTTTGGTCAGAGTTTTTGTCATGAATGGATGTTGAATATTGTCAAATGCTTTTTATGTATATATTGATAAGATCATTTGATTTCTTACAGTCCTATTATTGATATGATGCATTGCATTGATGTGTGTATGTCAAACCATCATTGCATCACTGGAATAAATCCTACTTGATATCACTGAACTTATTTTCCAGGATTTTGTTGATCTTTTTTGTGTCTATATTCATTAGCAAAATTTATCATAGTTCTCTTTTCAGATTCTGTCTTTGACTTATTTTGGGATCAGGATGTAATTTGAGTCTCAGAATCTATTCGTAATTGTCACTTCACTTCTCTCTGAATTTGAGGAAGACTTTAAGATAGACAATGATTAGCTCTTCTTTGAATGTCTGGTAGAATTTGTTAGTGAAATAATCTGATCATGGACTCTGTTTGTGTGTGTGTAAGACTTTTGATTACTACTTCAATTTCTTCTCTTCTGATTGGTTCATTCAGGTGTTTGATGTCTTACTGTTTTAGTTTGTGGAGGTTGCAGGATTCTAAAAATCTGTCCATTTCTTCATGATTTACGAATTTGTTGGCATACAGGTACTTCAGTAGTCTCTCATAAGCCTTTGTATTTCTGCAATGTCTCTTGTAATCTCACTTCTTTTATTTCTGATTCTTGTCGTTAGTATTTTGTCACTCTTATACTATGTGAATCTAGCTAGTCCATTTGTCAATTTTGCTTATCTTTTCAAATAACCAGATCTTGGTTTCATTAATCTTTTGGTTGATGTTTTTGTTTTTTATTTTATTTTTTTATGCTCTAATTTTATTATTTTCTTCCTTTTATTTTTTTATATTGCTCTTTCCTCTCTAGTTCCTTTAGGTGTCTGATTACATATTTAACTTGGTCTATCCCTTTGTTTCTAATATATGTGTATATGGTTATCATATTGCCTCTCAGAACTACTTTTGCCACATTTCACGTTCTGGCATCTCATCTCTTCATTTTCACTATTTCCAATTAATTCTTAATTTCATCTATGTCTCCCAGTAGTTATTCAAAAACATACTGATTAATATCTGCATTTTTGTGATTCTTCTGGTGATGTACTTCTGACTCATTTCTAATTTCACCTCTTTGTGTTCAGGAAAAAATATTTCTATAATTTCAATTTTGCTAAATTTACTCTGACTTGTGTCCCAATATATTGTCTATCCTTGAGAATGTTCCATGCACCCCTAAGAAAAAAGCAATATTTTTTCTTGTTGGGATAGAACATTCTGTATATGTCTGAAAGGTCCATAAGATCTATTGTTTCATTTAGGGTCTTCTCTGATGATTTTCTGTCTGAATGATCTATTGATTATAAGTGGGCTATTGAATTCCTCTATTATTGTCTTACTGTCAATGACTCCATTTAGCTCAGGTGGTCCAGCATTGGGTGCATATATGTTAATGACAGTTACTTCATGATGGATTACCCTCTTGACCACAATATAGTGTTCATCCTTGCCTCATTTTTCCCTTTTTGTGTAGAAGTTTATCTTGTCTGACATTAGTATTGCAGTTCCTTATTTCCTTACATCCCATTACTTTGATATATTTTTCTGTAACTCCTGACTTTCAACCCATGTTTGTCTTTGGTTGGATAAGATTTTCATATAGGCATAATATTGTTTTTGATCCATTTATCCACTCTGTGTCTTTTGATTCATGAATTAAGTCCTTTTAAATTTAGAATGATAATTGATATGCACATGAAACTTTTTTTTCCTGTCTCTGTTGCATATTTTCCCATTTTTTTTTTTTGCTTACTTTTCCTCTAGATGCTTTTTGTGTTGATTCTTTCTATTTTGTCAGCTTCCCAGCTATGTATCTTTTTAGGATTGAGTTTTGTGGTTATCATATGAATTATCTCTAACTTAACCACTCTCTGATAGTCTTTTATGAGTTGATACTTTATCATGTTTATATGTCTTTGCAGATTCCATGTATTTATTTCTCCCTTTAATGTCTTTTGTTTGTTTTATTTTGGTTTTGTTTTTTTTCCTGTTGGTCCTGTTTTTGATTCTGAATTTGTTTTAATGTCTATCACTATTCTCAATGTTTGCTGGCTCTTTCTTTTCATTTTTCCTTTGGACAACCCATTTCAGATATGACATGAGGAGGAAGCAAAATTAATATATCAGAATAAGAGGAGGTATCATAAATGCTGCCAATACCTGAGAGTTGAGTGTTAAGAATTTATTTCTATGCCAACTTCTCTACCACAAACAATAAAAACAACCTACAAACAGGTTAAGTGAGACCATATAAATGGGAGTATTTTAGTAGTTCTCTAAATGATAAAGAGCACATATCAGACTCGCTATGGTAAGAGTTACCTAATCCATTTTCAATATATGACAGAAGTCAATAAATATAAAAAGACATGACCACTTCTATTTGATAATGCTTTTGGTAGATAAAAATACTTCAAAAGTAGATATCAGATAGATAGTTTTCAAATAATATTTGTTTGTATGTGACACAAAGCAATTTATGGGGAAGTCACCAATAGGAGAGAATGTGTTTCTGAGAATTACTTTAAGGTAAGCCTATTTCTTCTACTGATTCAAAGGAACCTCAGAATGCTGGACTTCCATACTCATGAATGAGGAGCAGACCGAGAAGGTCCTCAGAGAAACTTACAGTGAGGAATTGAAGAACCCTAATTTTTAAATTTTACATGTCAGTTGAAAAATGAAAATTGAAGTAACTAATTATATCTCATTTCTCCTCAAGAATCTGATATGGCAATTTCATTTGAAAATAGAATATAAGAAAGTTAATGGAACTTAGCAATTTTGACTTGAACATTTATCACTTGTAAAGTTCTCAGAGGGCTGAAATGTTTCTCCTACATTGAATTCTAAGCCTTCTGTCTACTTAAAAAAAAATAGTTTAATGTACTTTAGTAGCAAACCCACAGTAATAGCACAGAGGACAGACAACATTAAAAGCATGTAATTGTATGTAGTACAACTCAGTTAGAAAACTGTAGTAAATGAATGTAATCCACTGTATGATAAACATGCTACACATACCATTTAGTTGCTGTCAGTAAAAAATTTGCTTGTTTTAAAAATATCCACGTGTTGGCATTGTCCAGAAAAATTAAGATATTTATTTCTATTTATTATAAATTTGAACTGCTAAAACTTGTTCACTAATATATTCTGATCTGCATTAATGCTTTGTGTTTCCACATTTATTAAAATTCACGTACAAATGAAAATGGAAACATAGATGATTTCTGTCCCCTATTTTCCACTTGCAATCATATACTTAGCTACCTTTTTACCCCATGGGTCAGGGGGTGGTAAATAGCTGACAAACAGAACTACCAATAACAGGAAGAAGAGGGAAAAAATAATTAAAGAATGAAATTTTTCCCACCACAATAGATTTCTCCACGTATCTGGTTTGTGAGCAAACTGTCTTTTGGCATAATTTCTACACATTTGTCATGGGTAGAACACATACTGGGGTCTTCAGAAAGGTCAGCCAGATAGGCCTCACTCCCCTCCAGCAAAGCACCAATAGCTGAACTTGAAAAGCAGAGATCCCTTTTTAAGTTCTGAGCAATTTCTCTCACCAGATGCTGGAAAGAAAGCTTGCTAATCAGAAGGGCAATGGCTTTCTGTTGACTTCTAATTTCATGGAGTGTCACAGGACACAGCCATTAACCATAAAGTTTCTTTAACCCTCCAATAGAGGGCGTAGTCGTGTGGCAATTTTTCTGGCCGGATGCTTCCTCGGTACTTTAGGTAGATTTGCAGGCTGTCAGTATGGCGGGAACCATAGTGTGGATATCTTCTTTACCACCTTCTTCAGATGGACCTTGAAGAGCTAGAGGTGGTGCTTGTTTTAGAGAATGATACATGTATATGAATCACAGTCTATGGAATTGCAAGTACTTGTATTTTGTCTTCATCTTTGTTTTCCTGTTTAATGTTTTAGACTTTAGCTCCAGACAGACAGTTTCCTAGGTTATTCTAACCGTCCAGAACACCTGTGTTCCCAGGTCTCCAGAATTACATGAAAAAGTTTCAGTTATGGATCTCATTGTTCCTCAACCTAATCAAGTCCATTAAATCAGTCAAACTGAAGTATTAATGAAGCTTAAGTGGCAATCTCACCTGGTGGCGATTTTTATTCCATAAGAGAACATTTCATAATTCAGAAATCTCAATTTCTGTCATTTGCCAAAAACAAGCCAAGAAGAATTGCGGGCAAGTCTTTTTGCAGTGATCAAAGCATATATATATATGGAACGCTGCTTTGGGTTGTTCATTACAGACTTGAACTTGAGAGAGAATAATACAGCTCCCCACTCCAGTCTTTTGTTTATATAAAATAGATGGTCACAGCTATTTTTATGGCCCCAAATTGCTACCATCTTGAATCCTGTTACTGCATCCATTATCCACAGTACTGTTTCTAATTTCTCCTGCCTTAAACATTCATTCACATTCTCTTTAAATTTCAAGAAGAAACAATAATGAAAATTGTTAGGTGAATTTTAATTCCTAAAAAATATGACTGTATGTATTTGGCCCTTTCCCTTTTAGTAAAGTCCCGTTATTCCATAATGGTATTACACAAAATAGATACACAGATTTTTTTTGCTTCAGTTCTGCATGTCTATACAGTAATCCCTCACCTATCATGGGAGTTTCGTTCCAGAGACCCCCCGCGATGGTTGAAAATCCATGAAGTAGTGGTGTTATAATTTATTTTATTATTTTTATATATTTAAGACTTTATAAACCCTTTCTACTCTCCTATAAACCCTTCACACACTCGTATTAACCTTTCTCACACTCTTATAAACACATCATATACTCAAACACTTTCTATACTCTTAAACCTATGTTATTTTAACAAAACATAAAATTCTATGTGGGTACTCACTAGTGAAGTAGACGTAGACTGCAAAATCCCACAATATAGTGAAAATTTCGTGATACAAAATTAGATATATTTTTTTAAAAACCTGCGATACAGTGAACCCACAATAAGTGACCCACGATATAGCAAATGACAACTGTATATGTTTCATGAAGAAATAGGGGGAGGTAACATTATTCAGAAAACAATCCTGTCTAGATAATAAGATGATGATTTTTTTTTATTTTATTTTATTTTGTTATACATTTTTATCAAATTCTTACTGAGAGATTGAAGATTAAACACTATATACAAATAATTTTTTACATTTAAAAAAATGAGATGAATATATTAGACTGGATTACATATAGAAAACCTGTTTTAAAATGTAATTGTTTCTCAATAAACACTTTGAATAATAACTTTTCTTCACATGGTTTTAATGTTATCAAGTAAATCACGATACATAGAAAATTAATACATTTACCAATATATTGAAGAAAAATTAAGGTATTAGTATGAACTGTGGACATTTAATTTATCATACAATGGAAAAGACTTTAGCCCTTACATAGTTTTATCTGTAAATGTCATCATTTTGTTACATACTATCTTGTTATTTTAGTGGGTTAGAAGGTCAGTCCATCTGCTAGGATTTATGAGATTATTAATTAAAGGTTATCAGTAGATATGTCGGCCAGTAACCCATCTATATCAAAAAGGAAAATTTTATTTGCCAAAAGGAAAAAAAGAAATTTATTTCCTGAATCATTACCATTAAATAATGCATGGAAATCTCTTATATTTCTAAAAACTAATGATTTCTAGTGATTTTTCCTGAGTTTTATTTCTTTACTATAGAAGCAAAGGGATCTGAAATTACACTATAAAGAGAACAGCACAGAAACCTAAGTTAGAGTAGACATTTGGGTATTATTGGACATGTCGATTAAATTGTCTCTGTGGCTTCGAATATACTCTTATCTCATTCACATAGCTAGAAGAACAATGGAAATAATACATCTTCCTAGTTTTTAAAATTTTTTAAAAGAATCTCCTATGGAAACAAGATGCAGTGATTTTTATTGTTGTCATATACATTTGCCAAAAAGAGATTAACGAGATGAGAAAAGATAGCTATTAACTTTTTTGATTTAAAACAAAATTGCCTTTTTATCACTGAAATGCCTTATATGTTCTCTGTAAACTAAAAAATAGCTCTCTTGATTAAAAGATAATTATTTTATGTGAGGATAACTCTTCTGCCTTTTGAGAATAGTTTATCTCTTTAAAAGATTTTTTTTTTTTGCTAAGAAACCTTTTAGAAATAACCTTTTACCCCTTTATCCAGGTATACCCAGAAAAAATAGAAATAATCACCTGCTCAGTCACCTTTGATTTCTACATTTATTCTGTCAGAAAAAAGCGTGCATACTAATTGAAGCAATGATTTTGTGTTTTCAATAGTTAATCATGTAATTATGTCTTTCATATACTCTGCTGGGCCTATTTGAATAAGAGAGATCATGAGTTCAATAAGTCCTTAGCAGTTTCTCTTAAACTTCTAGTGAGATGCAATGAATGGAAACATCTCTGGCCCATAGCCTTTAGATTGAGAGCTGATTTATGATTTGTTTTCCTGGATGGTAGTTTCATAGAGGTCAGATTTAGTCAGATAATAGATTGTGTAGTGTATGTCTGATTGAGAAAGATAAGTAAGAGGAATGAAAATGGTAATTTGATGTCCTCTGGGACTAATCTGACTGCTGACCATTGTGGGGAAACTTAAAGTTTGTTTAGAAATAGACTAACTTTGGTTTTATGTCAAAAGAATTGGGTTATTTGACCTACATTACAGAAATCTCGGTATTGAAATAATGAAATAATGAAATAATGAATCTTGGTACTGAATGTAATTATCTAAGTTACAAAGTATGACAGATTTTAAAGGTATCAGTTTATGTTTAAAGATTTAATAAGCTTTTGGGGAAATTTTAATGTGTTAATATTATTCATAGAATTTTTTACTTTTATGAGAATTTAACTGTGAATTAAAGAAAGTAAAACAGGAATTTGTTGTTACTATATTTTAGTTATTTAAACTTTGACTTCTGTAAATTTTCAGAAAAAAATTAAATTTGTCTTAATTATCAAAGAATTACATGAAAGTTGATTTTTGTCTTGTTTTTGTTAGGCAAACAATATTAAAATTTTCTATCAGCTTAGATAATCATTATATGGACAACAAATGATCTTGCCACTTGGCAGCTAAAATTTTGGCCTAAATTCATGAGTTACATGCTTTCAGACAACAGCTGTATTAGGACTCTGCTACCAGATTATTTTTTATACTAAGATATTTGCATTGTATGTTACCAGTTTGTGTAAACCAATTAAGTAAGCAGCATGTCCACTCTATACCATAGAGGATTAGGATATTTGGAAGATGTCTCCATATATTAGACAGTAATAAATATTTTGTAGGATGTTCAGTGTTATATTTTTTAATTAAATGTAACCATGACCTGTGTTTGAGAATTCCAAACAAAAAGCTATCTCCAAAGCACACACATTTCTTTTGAAAAGAATTTGTCATGGCCTTTGTTCAATATCCTATTATAGAAGAACCTTGTTTAGGTTAGATATTTTGTTCCACTTTATTAATTTGAGCAGAATCGTTGTCTCTCTAGTATCCCCCACAGGTCCTACTGCTTTCAGCCTCCATCTTTAATTAGAAAAATAAAAAAGAGAAAATTAAAACTAAGTAGTGATTGAACTTTCTTGTTTTGGGATATTTTTGCCAATTAAGTAAAATTTGTAGGGTATTTAGTTGTTTTTTTATTTAAAAATATTTATTAGCCACTATTTTATGTCATTGCTTAATGAAGTGATATTTTAATGATGGCTAGTTTTGCCTGAAAAGACAGTGCCACAGATGAGATTGCCTAAACTGGTGGACAAAGCCAATGGGGAGTCCAGATGGTAACTTTTTTAAAAAACAAAACAAAACAGAATTCAATTTTGTGTTTTTTAATGAAAGTAGTAAAATATTTAAAAACACAGTTCCAAACATTAAAGCAGCATTCTTCATACTGAATATTTTGAAATGAAAATAGTCTCTTGACAGATATTATTTTTATTTCTAATGTAAAAGCAACTAAATACACCTCTTAATTTAAGTAGACATTTTCTTATTCAGCAGTCTATGCTTTAGAAAGCTCAATGTAATTTAATTCGGCACACATTTAATGATAACCCAATGTATACCAATAATTATGCTCACTGCTGAGAAGACTAAATGAACAGATATTTTCTGCTTTCAAATAGTTTATAGTTATATCTTTGAGAATCTGGTTGGGAGAAAAGATAATATCCTTGGAATTATCAACAAAGAACTTTAATGTAAGAATATTAATCTTTTTTTTTTTAAACCGAGAGGATAGTGATCTTACATCAAGATTGGTGAGGTAATTTAAATTAGTGAAAATAGGAAACTCCTCCACCCCTAGGTGACCCAAAGATATTCCCAGTAGGAGGTAGGACCATGATAGTGGAGATCATCTCGTGAGTGATAGAGACAGAAGAAAAACAATAATTCCTGAAGACATCTGGTCATTAGAAACAGAATATATAAAGAAAACATTTTTAGCTTCAATTTCTTCTTTCTTTCCATTACCGTATTAGTGCATATCAGGAATTCAGTTGTTCAAGGAACCTAAAAAATGTAATTCCTGTGGTGCCAGGCAGAATAAGTAAGAACGGAAATTCAAGACCAAAAAAGCAAATACTATGAGAAGTAGTTGAATAGGACAAAAATGATATAAAAGATCATTCAACAAACTTGCTAAATGCAACAAAGGCTGGGGTAACTAGGTTCTCAAGGGACTTCTGTCACAGGAGGGCCATCTGATGATATCTTCTCCTTGAAGGTTATTCAGAATAAGTACTAGATTGTTACATCTTGTGGATTCCTTAAGAATAGGAGACACTCTAGCAAAAGGAGGATGAGAGCAAGAAAACTTGATAGTGAATTAAAATTGTTTCCAGTTGAAGGATACACAAGTACAATGACTTGAAAAAAATGTATACATATAAATATGTGTATGTATACACACCCACAGAGCAGAAGAGAGAGGATATATATTTGTGTGTGTATATATATATATTTATAATATGTACATATATAAAGATGTATATATATATATATCTAGGGATGGAGATGTATGTGTAAATATATAGATAAGTAGATGTATAGATTATGCATATATGTACTTTTTGAGACTCAGAGAAGATTAAATATGTGATGGGAGAAGAGAAATAATCAAGATATTGTATAAAATGTGGGCTTTATCTGCAAAACTACAGTGTTATTAAAAGTTTAAAAGCGAAATAACATGACTAAGTATTGGCAAGTTCTGTAAGTAGAATATAGGGGATATTTGTGGACAAAAATTCATTTTGACTTGGGTCTTATTTTTTCTTTGTAATACGTACATAAATTAAACTTCTTTTTCTTCATTATAAAAAATTCAATTTCAGTTAATAAAGATCATTTGGTAGAATTAAGAAGTAGAAAAAATGGTAAATAGGGCAGAATTGTTTTACCTTCTGGCTTTTTCTCTGTTACCTACCCATTGGTTATCAATGCTAGGAAGCCATTGATGATATAATATAGGAAAGTGTATATATGTTTTTTTTTTTTCCAAACTATGAAAAATACGTTCTAAACATGACTCATTTGTAAGTTTGGCAGTTTATATATGTGTATAAAAACTATGTCTGTGTGTGAGAGAAAGACAGCAAGAGCTACAAACCAAGTTGCAGATACCAGTACAAATATTGAAGTGTAAGCTTGCTGAACTTCCTTATAAATTATTTTTGAAACACATAAATTAAAATTCATTAGTGTTTAATAAAGTAAATATTAGACTTGCATATGTGATAGTGCAGAAATATCAGACTACAGTTGCAATAATAAAGAATCTAGACTTTAAGAGTTTATTTCCCCTTTCCCAAATGACCATTAAATATTTTCAGAGTATCGAGCTTTCCTAAACAACAGTGACAAAAATCAGATAGACTCTGGTTTAGGAAGGCATAAATGGGATTATAGTTGTCATAGCAACCTGAACAAGGAGTCTATATCTAAAATACATTTTTACAAATAGCTTTTGATCCACATCTGGATCATTCGGGATGTTTGTACACTAAGGTTATAGTTATTTACTTTATGACAAAGCCTCATTCACTGTTATAGTAGAAATGTCCCAACTGCCTTTTCTAATAGATTTTTTTATTAAATTAATAACTATAGAATTATGAGATAGGTTGCAATGAATTCCTGTGACGTATAAAAGAATCTTTATTTTTCTTCCTTAATCATCACCTTAATACTTTCTATAATTCCCTTTCCATAAGGGAGAAAAATCTAATCCTTTTATAATTTGTTTTATCTTGATTTTTTTCTGAACATTTTTAATTGAGTAATATTTTATCTTTTAAAATACTTTTATGTTTTATTCTTATTATAGAGTCTTATATTTGAATTGCATACAATTCAGAAAATCTAAAACAGTATATAGAAGTTAGGAAAACACATTTAATTGTACCACCCATGACACATTTCTAAATATATAGCACTTAATGCACATTTCTGAATGTTTATTCATGTATCTTGCTAGAAAAATTGATGTTTTATAGATCTTTGCTTTAAATTTTTTTATTATAATGCTTACTATCTTTTTATCAATTAATATGATTATTTTCCTAGTGCCATTCTAATTCTTTTAAAACTTTAATTTTAATGATTTCCTAAAGTTTGATTATCTGGATGGGCCATAATTTTTTCATCTATGTCTCTTTTGTTGGGCTTATATATTATTTAACTATTTTGGACTTACTATATTTAGCACCAAGACAAATATACTTGTGTATAACGTTTGAACACATTTTTTAGAGTTTAGAAGTGAAATTATTGGGTTACCCAGCTTACAATGATTTAAAACATAGTGATCTTTTATTTTCCAATTCTCACTCTTGTCAGTCAGTTTTGGTTTCAACTCACCTCGTCACTAGGAGCTTTCTGGACAATTCTTTCTTAAGATTCAACTAAAACATGCTTCCAAATAATACTGGTAGATAAAATCACAGCCAGAACCATGTAACTTTTATTGTTCCAGGTAACTTCTTAATGATACATTATTATTGCTAATTTCTAAAATGTATGGATTTCAACTGCTAACTAATTTAGTCTAAATAATGTCAAATTGTGCAGCCCAAAGGTAATTAAAGGGGAAAAAATAATATGTTGAGAAAGGATATCTGAAGTCTATCTGATACATTCATCTCTAGACCATTTCTGTTATCTTTCAACATTATCTGGATAAAAAAAACCTCCCCATTTCTTCTGCATTGTAAGGTCCATATAAAAGGCACACTTTTGGAATCATGTAGCTAGAAGGACATACAGGCAGACAGACAGACAGTTTTGAAGGGACACATCTTATTTGAACTAATCTGCAAGGAATAAAATATACTGATTCTTATGAAAGTCTTTTAAAATTATGTAATAAGCTCCTCTTCCCTAAAGTTCTCCCTTTAAGATAAAAATCCCAATATTCAATAAATTAAAAGTATAGTCTTTGGTCCAGTATGAATGGGAAGATTTGGAAATACGTTTTATAAAACAATTTATTATAAGTATGTTGACCGTTACATAGATGCCATGGGATATTTTTGTTAATCTAAGTAGGTTAAATACTATAGAGTATCTGAAATCTATTTAAATCTGTTTTTAATACAATGCAGGATGAGTAAATTTATCCCATTTTACTTCATTTATATCCAGTCTTCCCATATGAGTGAAACCTTTATCTTTTTACAATTAATTTGCTTTTGTCTTAAATTTGGAAAATCCTTCAGTTATAAGATTGTCCTATTTCACATTTTGTCTCTACTTCCTTACAGTTAAAGAAATATTTCAGATTTAATAGTTTCATGTTTTTTGGAAATTAGCACTTTGATTATTAGTCCATTGTATTTTAAAGTCCTAAAACAAAGTAGTTAGATTTATCCAAAAAATGGGCTGCACCTTGGAATTCTAAGGAAACTTAGAAGCTCAATCATGCTTACAGCTACATTTTCAGAAACATTTTTACTTGACAAGCATCAAAGAAATCATTTCCCTGGATAACTGTTTTATTTTTATTTTTATTTCTGTGGGAGCATGCCTAAATTAAACCTTGCTATCCATCATGGAATGCAGAGTGTTGTGATTGCTTTAACAAAGGATGTATCCCTTATTTCTTGAACTATTTCTAAAAAGATGTTTATTGAAATATTTGATCATTTGGGGATGCCCTGGTGGAGTAGCATTTAAGTCAATAGCCTTTGAAGGCCATATACCCCTGGGTTCAAGTCCCCGGTGAGGGAGTGGGAGGAGGAAACAACCAGCGTGAGCAACTAAATAAAAATAAAATAAAAATACTTCTTCCTCCTCTCTCTTTCCATCTGCCTGCCTTCTGGCCTTCATTCCTGCCTGCACATCTTCTTTAAAAAAAAAAAAAAAGAAAAGAATATTTGATCATTTTGAATAAAAAGACTAGCTGGTGTACCCTGATACAGTAGTAGTTAGGTCTACCATCTCTGACCACACAGAGGCTGCATACATCCCCAATGACCTGGGTTTGCATCTCCAGACCAGAGATAACCTCTAATACATACAACTAAAAATAAATAAAATTGCTTCTTCCTCCTTCCTCCTCTCTCTTCCTGTCTGCTTGCCTACTTACCTTCATTATTGTATGTACCTTTTTCTTAAAAAAAAAAAAAAAAAAAGAATAATAGCTGTACATTTCTCTGATACTCAATTTGGGATCACATTTATTTAAGAGTTAGTATACTTTGAAGTCAAGATAAACACCTTCTGACCACTGGGTTCTAATTTCTAGCCTTGAATGAAGTCATTTTGCTAGTCTAGATCCTTTGAGAATTAATCATGCAAAGATATTTTAGGGTAAATGCCAATGTGAAATTAATATGGAAGAAGTCAGAGAAGTTAGGTACCTTAGAAAATTAGGTACACATGTCCTAGTCAGCCATCTAGTTAGTATAATGAATCATTGAAATAAAACTTTGTGAATAAAAGATCCTGAAACTTTCAGGAATTTTTTGTTTTTTAAGACTCTCTGCTGCACTTGGTCATTGACCAAGAGCAGTCCAGGAGTGGTGTGTTCTCAGAACAAATCAATCAGTGGATCTCAAAGCACAGCAGCTGAAGTCATTGGTTAATACAGTCTCTGTACCAGGAGTCTATAGGGTAGCTCTCTGCCACAGCAGCAGCACAGGAACCTGTATAGGGTTTGAGTGTCCATGCCAGTGTGCAGATGTAGATATGTACTGAGAAGACAGAATGATGCAACAAACACCTACTAAAAGGAAATCTGAAAGATGGGCTCTAGTTTTAAATTTGTATGTTAGGGTAACACTAACCACTCAAACCAATAAACTCTAAAATCTAGTATAATTTATTCCATTCTGCACCATATAATTGACCCCTATAGCTGTGAACATAATACATAGATGTTGATTTATAGTGATCACACTTACTGTCTATATAAATAAAATTACAATGAAATTTATTTCAATAAAATTTTAAATAAATGTACATATATATTAGTATATATTAGTGTATATATGTATGTGTATATATATATATATAAATATATTAATACTACACTTTTCTGGGCTCATGTATTACATGTAACTAAGGTATTTAAAATATGTAGCCTTTTTAAATATACAATAAATTCATTAACATGGTTAAATATACATTATGTAACTATAAATTTAAAAATAAATATATGAATATATATGACTATATATACACACACATGTACACATATTATAGTATTGTTTAAATCTAAAAGTATGTGTGGGAAATGCATGTTCTTAAATGTTGGGTATTTCTCCATCAGGTAACAATTAGTGATCCAATCTTCTTTTACAATGTTGCACCGTCAAAGTTATTTCATGATATTCAAGACCCATGCACTCTTTTGTACCAAACTTGCAGAAGGAAAAACATAAACATAATGGATAATGCCTAGAAGAGAGAATTTTACTTCCTTACACGTTGAATTTTATAGAAATCTAACCCAGAATCATACTTAATGAAAAAGAAAGGTAAAAGTAAAGTGTGGGTACATGAGATACAAAGAAACATGTTTGGTTTACAGCTAAACAAATTTGTCACACTTCATAAAGATCTACTTGGATGATCTATGTTATTTCATAGACATTCTAAGGGTTTTAGTTAAATTGCGTGTAAAATGGAGAGAGTTATGCTAATCTACCTACTTCAAAAAATTACTATGTAAATCAAGTATAATAATGGATTTAGTGCATAGAATCAAATTAAAGGTCACTGGAAAAGAAGGGGGGAAATTGGGCAAATCATGTAAAAGAGTCAGTTATATAACTGGAATCCTGGTGGTAAACTTAATGTATTACACACAGATGTTTATTTGTAATATTGTATAACTTTAACCTATATGATGCAGTTATCCTTCAATAATTTTAAAAGTGATTAGGTAAGATTTTCTTAACATTTAAATAGTTATAAAATTGCACAGGTATTGAGATAAATTGTTATTGATATAAACTCTTGAGTGAAGCTCATTGCTTCATTGTCATTTCTCCCAAATAAGTGACATTATGTTTGAATGAATAGGTTTCTTCATTCAGGGGCCTCACATGCACTGTATCTGCCAATACTTGAGAACAAATTCAACTTGATTTCTTTCCTCATGGACATGACTGGCATTTTTAGGAGAGTATATTAGTGAGGAGCAGGGGAACTATGTTCTTTACATTAACTGGAAAAGGTGAGTAGACAAGTATAAAAATATAGGACTAGTCATTGGGGTAAATACTTCCAGGATGAGAGAAAAGATTCATTTTAGCCTCAGAGAGGAATATTTCATATGGAAAAAAATTCTGGAATACAGTAAGTGTGAGTTGGGATATGACTTAAGATTGATTGGGAATGAGTGATATAGTCATAGGTGATATGAATCATCTTCAACATAAATCATAAACCTTATGCAATCCTTTTATCTGAATTATTTGAGCTCAAATTTGAGAAATATATCTTGTGTAAAGATTTTTTAAACATTTTAAATGAAAATATAGATCTAATTTTGAAAGCAAATAATGACATAAAATCAAACTCTTGTCTGTTAAGGAGTATCTCTGTAAATTTTAGAAAAAACCTTAGCATATATTCTGCCTTAATTTTCAACTCTTTCATAGCCCTGAAACTTTAATTTCTAGGTTTGATGATGCCCAATTGATTCTTAGGCAGTAATAACCAGAGAAACTGAATTAAACATGATAACTGAGGCAAAGATAGTAACACTCAACAAATTTCTACATGCTTCTTTACTTTTCTTAGTCTCCCTTGTAGTTGCATAACTAATATAGTGCATGACCTGTGAGTAGAAATGGAACGATTTATGCTGTCTCCAACCCTGTTTATCTTTCTGTGATTTGAGGTATAGGTGCTGATGGAACAGCATCACAAATCCCCATTTTCTACCCCCTTTTCCATGTATGAGTTGTGTTCCATGAAATAAACTTTATGACATTAAGCCACTGAAAATTTTGGAACTTTTTTTACCTTCATGTGTGGTCTAAAACATGGTGTGCTTCAACACCACTTAAAAGGAAAGAGATAAAAGAGGATGTTTTAGTATCAGAAACAAAAAATATTCTATGTAAAACTCAATCCTGAAGGTACTGAGACATATAACTAAATTCACATGTGTGTGTGACATAAAGTCACACATGTATGCATATACACACACACACACACACAGATAATATTATCAGGGGTAAATGACAAATTTGGCAAGATTCATTTAAAATAACGACTACAGAATTCCACTCCCGGACATTGAGCTATACAAAAAGCAATAGATCAGAGCAGCATGATACTAGAATAATTACATAGGCACAGATCAGTGGAATAGAAGTGAATTAACAGAAACTGACTCATTCTCATATGGTCAGTTAAACTATGACAAAGGAGCCAAAATCATTTAATGGACAAAGGAAAGTCTCTCCAATAAAAGATGTTGGGATAACTGAACAACCACATGCAAAAGATTGAAGCTAGAACACTCCCTAATACCATTTACAAATTTTAAATCAAAATGAACTAGAGTCTAGGACATAAGATTAGACACCATAAAATTCTTGGAAGACAACATAGGGAAGATATTACATGACATCAGCTTTACAGAGGCCTTTGAGAACTCAAGTCCAGCATCAAGGGAAAGGGAAACAAAAAGAAAAATAAACAGTGGGATTACGTCAAACTAAAAGGCTTCTTCACGGCAAACATCAACAAACAAAAAGACAACCTAGTAATCGGAAGAGGATATTTGTGTTTCCTATTTTCAACAAGGGCTTACTATCCAAAATATACAAATATTTGGGCCTTGTCTAATTTATTGTTTATTCATTTATAATTTATGTTAGGGTCAGAAAATACACTGCATAAGATTCAATATTTTTTAAGATGTTGAATTTTATTTTCTTCCCCAGCTTGTAGTTTATTTTGGTATATAGTTAACATTCATTTGTTGAGCATAGTAATGCATACATACATACATGTGTGTATATATTTTTATTTATATGTATGTGTATATTATAAGCACTGTCAAAATAATTTATATAATCACTGATTTTTGTGGAGATACTTTTATAAATGCAGAGAAAAAGTTTATATCTCTGTAATAGAGGAATTATTGATTTCTCACTTTCATCATATAGACATGCACTGTACATTATCTATATATATGTATATTTAACTCTGTTATTAGGTGCAGACATATATGTGATATATCTTCCTAATGAATCAAATGTGTTATCTTTTTTATGTTTTCTTTTTATATTTGATGGATATTTTGTTTTGAAGGATATTTTTTCTACTTAGCGCTGCTTGCATGGTATATACCATTTTGCATTCTTTCACCTTAAAATAAATCTGTGTTTTTACATTAAGGTGTTATCTTGTGAAGACAGAATGCCTGTATGTGATATTTGCTTGTCCAATTTAACACTGTAAAGAATATTCATATTTTATGTAACTATTTTACAAATACATTTAAACATTTTGCCTCACTATGTATCGGTTTTGCCCCTTCAATTATTTGTTTTTCTGTTGTTCCTTTCTTGACTTGTGTTTGATTAATTGAATAACTTTTAATAATGCATTTTTCTTTTTTTTTCTTTTTTTTAAAGGAAAGGTGCAGACAGGAAAGAAGGAGAGCAAAGTCAGGCAGGAAAGAAAGAGAGCAAAGGCAGGCAGGCAGGAAGAGAGAGGAGTAACAAGCACCTCCCTTAATGAATTTAGTTGTTCATACTGACTGTTCTCCCCAACCCTGGGTCTTGAACCAGAGACCTTGGGATCTATGGAGACTGCACCAATCTTCTAATCCGCCAGGACACGCTAACATTTTTATTTTCTAAGTAGTTTTTCATCCAGTCCTTGAGTGTTGTAGCTTGTTAATGCCTGCTCTAGAGATACTATATTTTTTTTTAATTTTTCAATTCGTACTACACTAAATATGGAACAATTTTACCTAAAGGACAAGTAGTGCTAAATACTCTGTTCATATATTATCATCCCTTGTATGGTGTTCAAATGTTTTAATTCAACATCTTTTATAACATTCAGAATACAACTTACTAATTTTGCTTTAAACCACCATTTTTCTTTTAAAGAAAGTGAAAACAACAGTCTTCTATCTTTACCCACATAAATATAGATCTTATAAACAACTCTGTCCAAAAACTTTCACTGTCTACTTTAGTATTTCTTATAGTGAAAGCCTGTGTGTTTACGTATAGCCCATAGATTTACAGTGAAGAACTTCCCTCCCTTACCTCCTCACCGCAACATCAGTGACAGCACCCTCTGTGGCGCTCTGTAATCCAGCAACCTGGCCATCCAAATGAAGCCACCATAGCTATCCCACACTCCAGTAACTGTCTCCTCAGCTCAGGGAAACTGCTGTGTTTCGAGGTTCTACCTTCCCTCAGTTCTGCCAGGAAAATCATGGCAGAAGAAAGCCCAGGAAATGTAGAATGCCCATCTTGTTGTTCCTCAAAAATCATGGTTCTGAACTGAGTGTTGTCTAATGCCTGAAATACTAACTTCAGATGAACTACACAGTTTTATTGTTGTTTGCACTGGGAAGACAAGCACAGTATCCCTTTACAATAACCGTACAAGGTTACTCTTTAATTTTATACAGTTTTATTTAATGCTTTTTATGATAGCTCCTACATTAAAGGTGCATTTGTGAAAAATATCAGGAATGGAAAGTAAATAAGAAAAGAAGAAATAGTCCTATTTTTCAAGTTTAACTCATAGAATAATTTTGAAAATCTCTTTTAAAGAAAAGGTATATGCATTAGAAATGATATTCAATGCACAGGCCAAGAATTGTTAATGTATTTTTCTACTGAAGTTCATAGCTGAAGTCTCTTTTTTGCTCAGTATGGATCGGTTTCATTGCAGTTTATTAGCAATCAGCAGTTATAATTTGGTTCTAGTGTTTACAAACAGTAATTCATTAGCCTCTTATCTTTCATTTATGAGATAGTGTCTAATGAAAGAAGCAAATCATGCATTCTTTTTTATTGGGACAGTTCTACGCACTAGAATGTATTAATATTATAGTATTAGTATTTAGTTTACATGCTTTATTTTAGTACCCTTGCTTAAAGAGGGTTCCATATTGTAAGAAAGGCTAAACTGTTTTTCTTAGTATCTGCTGTATATAGTGTTTGTTTGCATACGTCTGTATAGTCATTATAAGTGATATGTATAGAATACAATTTAAAATAAGACAATCTTACTTCAAAAGTAATGTCTAAATTTTACATGCTTTGAAGATAAGTTTTATATATATTTATATGTATATATAGTCACATATATATATATATATATATATATACACATTATTATGTAGCAACAACCCACAAGCCTGTACCATATCAGGTTAGGATTCTAATACCAATAGTTTGCCTTTGATCAAATAAAATTTAACTGATACACTTTGAAATGTATCTAATAGCTGGAAATACAGAGTGATGTCATAAAAAGAGGACAGAACTAGCAGCCAGAATTAATTACCTCCCATTGCTGCTTATGATATACACACATTTGAGCAGGCTGTATTTGTAGAACTGTATCTTCATTCACTAATAAGGTGATAATATGTCTGATTACCTTGCAGTTTGTCACCCATATGAGAAATAGCATAGAATACTCTAGTATATGAATGCTGTGGTTATCATAGCTGAGAAACAGTAGGACTTTTCTTCTAGTTTTTGCTCATTATTGATATACTAAGTTGCCTTGAGAAAGAGTTTAGTCTCCCAGAGTCTTAAAGGACGGCTATATTGCTTTTTCTTTTGAGTTCACAGAAAACAGTTAATAAAGAGGGAGAAAGAATATAGGTATAAGGTGTTAAAACAAATTTCCTATGGATTTTTTTTAACTGTAATTAAGTTATGAATTTTTAAATAAATGATACTTTCAAACTAAGAACACGCATGTATTCTAATGGTATAATCATTGTGAATTTATCATAAAGACAATTTCCTATCTTATAATTGCTCACTGTATTTTAGTGTGCCTATATTCATGATTATGTTTTATACCATTGTATTTCTCAAAACACTGGCAAAGTGTTCCAGAATGATATTTCTAATGAGTATTTAAATCTTTCCAAATAAATATTTATATAAAATTCTGAAATAATGTCCTCTGTTCTGTATTTCTTATTTAAAGTTTTTCTCTACCCCACCCACATCCACCCCAACTCAATAAATCTGTCTACCACCAAAGACCAAATGAGAAAAATTTCATAGCAACTTCTTAATTACTATTTACTGGGAATGTCAATGAAGTGACAATGAAAGCTCTAGAGAAAGTTCCCCGAGCTGAGATATGATAATTTATCAAATCTAAACTAAACCCCAGGTTGAGTCCAAGTTTACAATCTGGATTTAAATTATAGCATGGATTTACTTTTTCTTTCTGGATCTTTAGAAGTCACAGACCTATCTGTAAAACCTGTACTATGCTATTCATTTATGTCAACATTCATACTTGGCTTACAAGTTTGCATAATACAAGAGGGATCTTAAGCAATAAAATATCTTCTTTTCCCGTGGAAAGCCACTCAAGTTGTCTTTTATTTTCAGTTTGAAATTCTGGAACTGCACCACTAAAACAACTGAACACAAATAGGTAAATATACTGCTAGAAGGAAGTAGCTAGGAGACTAAACTCTGTGTAAGTAAACTGTTTCTTAACTCCCCCACAGAGTCCAGTGAAAACACTTAAGTATCCCTTTGAATATGCAAAATTAAGAAGTATTATCTCAGACAAATAGAAGGTGCTATTCATTATATAGAGAAACTAGAAAATGTTAGGACTGAAAGGGAATTATATCATTAAAATTAACCAACTGAATTTATAGATGAGAAAACTGAGACCTTAATATATGAAAGTTCTGGCTAAAAGTGGAAGTTAGTACATGACAGAGTTAAGATAGTGCCCAGTTCATTATTCTCACTCAGTCATGCTGCCACTCCTTGGATGAACACTCTAGCTCACACAATAGGTAACACATATAGAAAACTAGCTATGTGTCTTGTACTGTGCTAAATCTTTCATGTTATTTATCATAAAACACTAAGACATTGGAGGAACTGTTAAATCATTTGCCAGAGAGCAAGTGTGCTACAGATAATTTGTTCAATGCTATCACGGTGATATGAAACTCAATAAGTCAGAACTCTTAAGCTTCCATTTTGCCAGATAATGCCTATTGCAAAGTGAGGGTATGTGCGTGTGTGTGTGTGTGTGTGTGTGTGTGTGTGTGTGTGTGTGTGTAGGGGAGTAGGTATCTGAGTGATAAACTAATGAGGTATAATAATGATAACTGCAAATTAATATATAGCATTTCTATTACTATTCTTTTTTGAAGCAGCTTATGTAAAATTATATACTTATTTGACACAGGGACAGTTGTTGCCACCAAACTCAGTCAAATAGGATTAATAGCTTTAGAGACCCTTATTTTTAATTATAGAATAATTCAAAATATTAAATTAATTCACTTGTTTGGTGAATATATGTCAGTAATGTGCATGCTTCCTAGACATTGCTGAGTGTGGGAGTAAAGTCAAAGGCCGTATCTCTTAGTATAACTAAAAAGTTTGCCACCCCCTGTAACTCAGTTGGCTATGGCACAGACCAGGAAAGTCATGGATCCAGGTTTGAAACCTAGGACTAGAAAAAAATAAATAAAAGCAAGAAGGGAGGGAGGGAAAAAATATATATATGGAGAGAGAGAGAGAGAGAGAGAGAGAGAGAGAGAGAGAGAGAGAGCATTGGAATGACATCTCTAGGTTTCTTGATGAAGCGCAGCAAAGATTATTTTCATAAATGTACATTAGACTGTATGATTAAAGTATAGTGGAATGCACATTGGACTTGGTACTGGAAAACCCAGATTCTGGTTGGCTATAAATGGACTATGATCTTCTTGTGTCTCCATTTGTTATGCAAAATAAAAATAACAATAGAAGACTGACATACCTTATAGTGCAAGAATATCTTCATAGAAATATGGTGGTCAAATAACATAAAATAAAAATATCTCATAGGAAAGTACTTCTAAAAATGTTAAGATGTTATTAATAGCAAGTAATATTTTGGTACAACTCATCTTTTATTCTATTTCAATTTATGGGGCACATGGGTATTATAGTCATCGATTCTCAATGTTGAATGCCAAATCATAAGCATCAGTGAGTATTTTGGTGTCAGTAGTTTTAACCCTAAAATAAAACTAACATGAAGTCCCTTTATAAAGGAACTGATCATACAAATACACAAGTATAGCTGGAGAGGTAACAAAATACATAATACAAATAATCAAAATTATACCAGTAATAGTGGAGAGCAATATGCTTGTGGGGATAGGCTTTTTTCAGTAATCTTTTAATGAGCAAAGTTTATGTAATGAATGGGTAATTACTTTGGGGAATAATGAGAGTTAGAAGATACCATTCTTTGTTTTAATCCCCACCTACCACTTTAGCATGGGTTCATGCAGACCTCATTGTCTTTGTGTGTTTTAACTGCCTAAGTTGTGGGAAGAAGTGAGAGGAGATACTAGTCTTATTTATATTTAAATAATTGATTTATTTTTAGATTGTGAGTCAAACATTGTAAATTTCTGTATTTACTTCATCTTAAATAAAATATGAATTATTAATATTTACAGCATAGTAAAATGCATTATTTTGCATGCTATAAGACCATGGAAAATAATATATAATTATATTATATTCTTTTTTTTTAAGGAAAGTTACAGGCAGAAATGAAGCTAGTAGCTGACAAGCAGGCAGGAAGAGAGGCTAAAGAAGCACTTTCTTTTTCATTTAGTTGTTCACACTGGTTGTTCTCTGGGCCCAGTACTGTGTGGCTTGTGTCCTTTGGAAGTAATTGACTTAACCACTGTTCCAACAGGGAACACCATATTATATTATTTTACAGTTTCTATACTGTACCAGTACCATAGCCTATTGAGCTCCTACTTTGTTCTATATAAAATTGCTGTGATTTTGAAGTATTTTTCACATATATATTTTAATATTTGTGCTAGATATAACATTATAATAATAATAGACTGCACTATTTCCAATAATATAGTAATAATGTAATACTATATCATACTAAGTTTACTATAGTACATCTAAAATAAAATATCCTCTGCATCTGTGTTCATAAACACTAAACCATATCATATCTATATAAGCAAAGTGTCTCACTGGAAAATGCAATGAGAAACCTTTCTCATTATATAAAAACAAAAGCAAAACAAAACAAAAACCACAGCACACTTTTTAATAATATTAACATTGTGTAGGGCATATGTAAAGAAAATGTGTCATACGTCTACTGTGCATTAATACTTACAAAGTAATGGAAAGACAATCTTGAATGAAAAAACCTAAAACTACTACAAGATGTCAATTGCTGTACATAAATTTATAAGTATAGTGAACTCTCAGTTAAAAATCTCAATTGTTTGGTTAATTGAGTTGAAAATTTTATCCTAAAGCAAATCTGGTAAAAACTAAGATATTTTTTTAATTCAGATCATGAATGAGGCCTTATTTGCCTTATTTTAATATTGAATTATAATATTTAAATTAACATGATACCCACAACCGAAATAACATATGAATTTTTTACATTTTGAATATCTACCATTTGCAAGGCATTTTGTTAATATAGGAACATCATATGAGAAAGAAAAAAAAGTATGAGCCCTACTTTCTTTGGAGTGAGAGAGTAAAATGTCAGACACAGAAATGTAGCATGCAGTTACAATACTATATGTTAAGTGTTCTAATAGGGAGAATACTACAATTCGAGAGTACTTACAAAGCATCTATAACCCAGACTCAGAGAATGCCTTTTTAGATCACGTTTAATCTGAGATCTCAGTATGAGTGGAAGTTATTCAGAGGAAAGTGGATTCCACTGCTGAGATGACTTATTGGTAGATAGAGATAAGTTTCTAAAGTTTGTTAGAGGAATACAGGGAAATACTGTTGAACTTCGGAAGGCAGTAACAAAGCAAACAAATCCTAGATGGTACCTCTAGAGATGAAAGAGTATTGTATCTAAAATCAAAGCAAACTAACAAGGAGGGAGCTGTCCAATAGCAGCAAATAACACGGAAAATCAGAAAAATAAGAATGTCCATCCGAAGTCAAAAGGAGAACATCTATGCCTTGAGAATAGTGTTTCCAGCGAAAATATGGGATGAAAGAAAAAATCTCAGCAGACATGAATAGATCATTGACTGAGGATGTAAAGATAAGGAATGTTAACCATGTATTCAAGATGGTTCTGTGAAAGGAAAGCAAAATGACAGCACAAAGTTCACAAAGGAATACAGGGATAGTTTCCAACTGGGAGATATGAGCAGGTACAAATGCACATGTGAGGGAACCAGTAGAAAAAGGGAAGTTGAATATCTAAAAAGAGTTTGTTGAGACTAATCTGTTGATCAAGAGGGACAGGCATGGATAAGATATTTCCAGACAAAATTTAGGGTTATAAATCTTATGCTGGAAAAATACTACTGAAGGAGGAAAGAAGAAAAAGATAGAGGAGAAAGCAGCGGGCAGGGGGTTTTGGAATTATGACTGAAAATGTATCAAATTCTAACTTATTTTTATTTCATTGTTAGAGAATGTACTATCTGTAAAATAACCAAGAAATATAAAGCTTGGAGAATTAGATTCAATTTTCTATAAACATAGACTATAAATATGTAATTTCACAGCAAAGAATTTAGAATGAGCCGTTCTCTAATCAAATCACTCAAAATTTTGAAGGAAATGAGCTGGGATTTAGCTGCTTTGGCTACATGAATCCCAAAGAGTACCCATTAAGGCAAGGTAAGTTATTAATTTCACCTTAAGAGAATGAATTACTTCAAAAACAGATATTTAACAAATTTAAGAATGGTGCAAAAAAATTCTAGAACTGATTTTTTTTCATAATTAAAGTTGGCTGTATTTATATGTATTTTTTATATTCTAAAACATTTCTTCTGGGTTTTAGTAAATTTAGACTTCAGTTGGGTTTGTTTTTTTAAAAATCCATAATATTTGTTTTCCGGGTATGTACAAGTGTCCTGATAATGTAATACAGATTATTTTAAAAGTGGGGAGGGAGGTCCTGAAATGACAGCTGTTTGACTCATTTTAACATCCATGATCTTTCAAAAACTGCAACAGCCAAAACGCATATCTTGAGTGCAGTTTGGGGAACAATATAATATTTACAGTTAAAAGCATTACACATTCATATGTATAATTCATAACCTGAAAATTATTTAAAGCCTAGAACACCATTGTAATAGATTTTTGCTTTCAAATTCCATTGCTTTGATGTTTCTAATCATTCTTTTTCTCTGCACATCCCTGTTGTCTTCTGTTGCATGAAACTCTTAGTGCAGTTAAAACTACTAGGACTTGGTAGGGAGAAATAATATAGAGAAACAATGGTCATTGGGATTGTGGACTCTGAACCAGATAATTTAAGTTTTGATCTTAGTTTTATAATATACTAGCTATATAACCTTGCGAAGTTTTATATATTCCTTGTGCTGGTTTCTCATCTGAAAAAAAAAGGAAAATATAGCTGGTTATTTCTCAAAGGGTTCTTGTGAGAACTGAAGTGAGTAAGGTATGCCAGTGCTGATTGAATGTTAACCAAGATTAGCCATAGCAGAAAGGTATTTCTTCTGCTTTTCATTAATTGAAACACAAGGTACGTTCATCAAAATATATGAATTTTAAGTATACTGCTCCACAAGTCTTTATATATGTACACATCCACTCAGCCACCTTGTAGATCAAAATACAGAACATTTCCATGTCGAAGGAATTCCTTTATCTGCCTTCACTGAAACTACCACATTTCCTTTCCTGAGATAATCACTATGCTGGTTTGCTTATCGTATCAGCATGATTTAATTTTGACTGTTCTCAAACTTCACATAACTGGAATCATACAATATATTTCACTTTTGTGACCAGATTCTTTAATTCATTGTGAAGTTTTGAGATTGATCAGGTTATCGTAAGTACCAGAAAGAGTTTTGTGTTTTTTGTTTCTTTGGTTTTTGCTCATAGGGTTCTGTTGTATAAATATATCATATATTAGAAATTCAGTCTCCTATTAATTGACATTGGGATGTTTAAATTAGACTTGTCTCAACCTATTATTTATTTTCAATGCTCAGATGCATTTTTAATATAAAATGCATCTAGTCATTTGTTTGAAAAAAAAAAAGGGTTAGAAAGACTTACAAGACTTGCAGGACTTTTAGAAAACACAACATTTTTTAAAATACTATGTTTGTAATGTAATGTTAATGTATAAAATATAAAAGAATTTTACTGTTTTTGTCTTTTAACCTCAGAGCACTGAGTTTCTGGTCATACCAAACAAAAAGCAAATCTTCAGGATTATTGCATGATTAAAAATAAACATTACTCTTTTATTTGCTGTAACCCTATAAACCCAGAAAATGAGTCACTGATTCCTAGATTTCAGAGGGTCCAGATTTTTCTCCAGTCTTGGATACCCTCTTTCTTCAAATATCAGTCATTGTGTATTCTGTATGTCCTCTAATAGAAAAAGATCAAACATCATGTTTTTCTCCTATCTCTCAATCATACCAACAAGTTGCTGGTTTTGCCCCAATTGTCTTTTGATTACAGAGACTTTAGCAGTAACCACTAATTGAGTGCTAAAATTTGCATATTCATGATGTCTTACTTACACTGTTTCTTACCTCTAGATTACAAAAGATAACTGGCATCTAGTTTTCTAACCTTATTCCATCCCTTACTGTGTTTTCACAGAAGGAAAAGCCACTTGTCAATCTACAAGCAGACTAAATGACTCTAAATGTCATAAGGGCAATATGCTTGCTGTCTGAAATTACTAGTGACAGTTGATGGGGAAAGCAATGTGGTGAGATAATTAAAAGTGTACCTGTGATCACATTATCAATAAAAATGAAAGAAGTCTATCTCAACTAACTCCCTCTGCTGTCATGTTTTGTACATTAATTGTAAGACAAAGGAGCATTTATTGTGCCACGGTGCTTTAAAAGGATAGATCTTACTCTTAGATATTGATATATTAGAAAGTAATCATACTCCATGAATGCAGATTTTTTTTCCTTATCAGAGAAATGCAGAATTTAAAATCTTTTTTTTTTTTTCATTGTTTAAGGAAAGGTGCAGTTAGGAATGAAGGCAAATAGATCAACAGGAAGGAAGAGACAGAGGAAGAAACAATTATTTATTTTTCTTAGGTGTGCCCCATGGTTGTTTTTCCCAGCCCCAGGTCTTGAAACTGGGTCCTTGGTATGTATGTGCCCAGTGACCTTATCTGCTAGGCTACCAGGGCATGCCTAAAATCACTTTTTCATGATGTAAAACAAATCAACTTGTAAATATTCAGTTTGCTAATCACTGTACTGCTTTTACTTAAGTAATTTAAACATGGTAAGACCTTAATTTCAAAGCATTTGACAGTTAAACTTCTTTGAAAAGCAGAAGTTTAAACATTTCTTATGATTAAATGTCCTATTGTTTGTTTCCTCCTCTAATAAAATATAGAACAAAACAAAATGCTGTCATAAGGAACAAACTTAATTTTCCTTCATAATTTTAGTTATCTTACATAGATAATTATAATTATTTATAAACAAATATACAAATTATAAGCAAATATCTGAGTAAGAAGTATGGGTAGGCTATATAAGTTGTACTTGGTACTATTGCTATGTAATAGCTTATCCCTTCAGGATAAGAGAATGGACAGTAATACTTAAACTGTGATTCTATTTGTACTTTGGCAAAAAGATAAAGTATTTACTTATGATGCTTCTTAGTCTTTCCCTTTCCTTATAACCAACTTTCCATCTTTTTAGTCACCGGGAAATGACATGAAGGAAGCTATAGATATTGTAAATGATCCTCTGACTATTCAAACATATAGTCTTTCCTTCTATCAAATATTATGTCACATATATTTTGTGTACCATTTGTTTGAACCTTTTGCCATATGCTTCTTATTTTTCTCTAATGATGGATGTTAGTCTTGTCTCTTCAGCAAGACCTTCGTATCTTAAAAATAAGCTCTTCTGTGGTCACATCACTATATATACTCAAAACAATTTTATGTCCTGTTGAAATTTTATATCATTGTTGAAATTACATCATTGTAGCTGGATTAATAGCAGGAAATTCTGAAAAGTTAAATTAAGCACTTACAAATTTTGAAATCTATCTTTTTTTCTGACCACAACTACCATCAGATGTTCAGTTACCGTTTTAATAATTTTATCTTTTAAAATATTGCAGTTTTGTTAGTGTGTCAGGTCGATGTCATAGTCTTGCATATTCATGAATTTATAATCAATCTCTATGTTCTGAGATCTGAAGGAAAATTCTTTTAAATTTGAAAAGGAGCTTGTAGTTCCGATATACTTTCTGTTTTATCCGAATGTATTTTCTATTCCTTTAAGGAACAATTTTTCCCCCTTGTGAGCAACGTCTCAAGCAGAAAAACTTCAGAGAGAAAATACACTTATTTTAATGTCAGCATATGATTTAAGAAAGGTGTGAATACCACCAATCACCAGCTCCTTCACCATCAGCAGAATGATTCACATTTTATTCATGCACCCTTGGACTGATAGATTTAATCTTTAAAGCATATGAATGTCCTTACTCTCTCAATGTGCCCAGGAATAAATTTTATGGGCAATATCTTTGTGGCATTTTTGATAGCAAAATTTTGTGCTAGTACAATTAATCCCAGATTACTTTGCCATCAAACTTTAGCATTATCTTTATTCGTGAAAGGAGATATAATTATGTTTGTATTAGTCTATCATATGACAGTCTCTCTGAGTAGCTTGTCAGATTTACTTTTATCATTTAAGTTATATGCCAAATATCTGTCAAATGTTGTCAATTTGTTTAATCGTGCCATAGACTTCATGATATAATGTATAATATACTTGATCTTTAAAACTTCAGGGTTTTCCAAATAATCTGTATCTTTAAAGGACAAATGTGGGAATTTAGGAGTTTTGATTTTCAATTTTGCTACTGACTCAGTTACAATAAGGTTTTCACTTTATAAAGCAACATAATGAAATGTTTTGATTTGCTTCCTAAAAATGGAGGTAAAATATGCTAGAAATATTCATAATGCTAAATATGAGGTGTGTGTGTTTATGTGTGTGTGTGTGAATGAGAGAAAGAGATTGACTTGCTTATCCCCTCATATGATGATGATAAAAAATGAATAGACATCTCTAGAGGCAGGATGGTCTAAAAGTATTAAGCAAGTATAAGTATACATTCCAACAGAAATAAGCATGAGGGAAAATAAAGACCAGTGAATCATTGTGGAAATGTTTTCACTGACTTCAAGAAGCTACATCTAACTAACCGGTGTTTTTTTGGTTGCCCTTCATAGTTTAGTATGTCTTCACCATGACAGATCAGGAATTGAAAAATAATCATTCCCATAATATGTAAAAGCAGATTTTTAAAAAATGAAGTGCATAAGCAAATAGCAGATAAAACTTACCTGCATTTCTGGTTTACTTCCAGCAAAATCTTGAGATCACATTCAGTATTAATCATCTTTATTAATCAAAAGATGAGACATGTGCACTACTTGGGATTTAAAAAATATTGTTCAACATTTCAGAGCTTAATTTTCTTAACATATTATCATGTGCTGTCATTAACATTTAATAAATGGTAACTATTTCAAGTGAAAGGAGTAGAATTAGAATAGGAATTTAACTTTACAGCTGGAATTTAAGGCAAAATGCATTGTTTACTAGCTATAAAACCATGGGTAATTTATGTTACCATTCTTAGTTTCACTTTCTCATTTTCAAAACAGAAGTTTGTTACAAGAATTACAGATAATGCATACGTAGTACTTAGCAATAGTCTAAGTGCATGTAATATTGACTCAACCAATGATAAATGACATTGTTTTTGTTTTTATTATTGTTCTTATTCAACTATTAACCTTTCTAAATGTCAGAATCCAAGAACTTAAATGTTTTTTCAGAACTAATAAGATAGTGTTCTTTTACTTCCTTACTGTCTTATTACATATTGGTGTCTTATGCAGGTAATATATGGGGTAAACATCATCAGTATTAGAAAGAACGTGGCACAAATGTCTTGAATGTTCAAATTATTATAAAGCTGTTTGCTCATTTATAAAATCAACACGGGACTAAAGCATGTTTGTGTATAATCTAAGAATGAAATCTAAATTCTTTAATACAATTGAAAAAAACAAACATAAATCAATTTTTTTTAAATTGTAACTTTTTTCATGTTGATATCTGTATGGTGCACATGTAAATGTTGTATTCCCAGTGTGATATTATTCATTTTAGACCAGTAATGATCAATTCTGGAGAGTTATTAGAAAATACAAAAATTAAGTTCGACCCTAAATTTTTTTAATCTATTCTAGAACATATAATAAAATCTTATTTGAGAATCACCAAAATTGAGTAACATCATTCCACATCTTCTAACATTAATTAGTTGTGCTATTATTTGAAGCACATATCCAATGAGACTGTTTAGCTCGAATAGCAACTCTTCCAAAGTCTTTATTAACTTTAACTTATTATCTGTACCAGATAGGAAGTGATTAAATTTTATTTTATTTTATTTTATTTTATTGGTATTGAGAAATAAAGATATGTTTCAGAGTTACCAGACTATTGTATAAATATCAATTATTTCACTTAGTAGTCATTACCATACCTAACTCTTTTGAGCCTCACTCTCTTCAACTTTGAAATGAGGATAAAAATATCTGCCTCACATCACTGAAATGAATAGTAAAGGAAATAGTGCATGAAAATGAACATTCAGTGATTTAAAAAGCTTAACTCCCTACTGCCTTTCTTTAGAGTGGGATGACTATACCCCCTCTTTAACTAGAAATATTTTAATCTACTCTTATTTTCACAGCATAATTACTAAAAACTTTTTTTATCCTCAAAAAGTTCCAGTTTGCAAGTAAATTATACAGTGGCTTCACATTGAAAGTTGTGGGCATGCCAGAAAACTGATGTTAATTCCATTGTAGGTTATATCCTCATAGACAAGCCCCTGTCCTTATGATTAGAAGCAAGCACACATCAGAGTCAATGGTAATGTCACTATTTATTCTTGGCTAACACTTTATTGAGGACTGATTTTCTTTAGCAGATAGAAATAAAACTGTAAGTCCGAGGGTCCTGTGCTAAATATTGTCTCTTCCAGTGGTTTATATTCTTGAAATATTTAATCAGTCTCTCCCTTAAAAGGTACATGTAAATATCTTTCTTGCACTGTCATTGTATATATACATAGTTTAGAAATAATGATATTAAGAATAATCAAAATCAAAAGTTCTAGTTGTTTATTATATGCCTCAAATATAATGTCAAATTATTATCAGTATTAAATTATTAGGAGCAGAACAGTTATTTATGATTCAATAAACATATATGCCCATGTTGTCTATTCTGAGGCTACATGCTAGAGGTGAGTGAAGCAAAAACAAATGTGTTTTTGTCAGTGAGCTTCCTATCAAACTCAGGAGGCCACTATATAGTTAAAATGAAATCTATTTAAATATGCACCTGCCCTCAGTTATCTTCACAATGCAACACCTTATTTTTTTTCTCACACACACACACAAAAAAATGTATAATCCTCAATTATCCTGATTACTTATTTCTTTCTATCTTGTCTCCCTTTTCCCCACTGAAAATAGGCCCCTGGATTAACTTGATCACATGTAATTCTCCATTTGAAAAAAATAAAAAAGAACAAGGTAAATGAAAATATTTGCTGGCTGATCTATTTTCATAAGATCTAGTAAAATGCACATATATATGTATATAATATATGTAAACATCACATATATAATACATATAAGTTGGGAAAGTATGTGTCCTGAGGAATGAGAAGATGGATATAATCAGAGTTAGAATGAATTAGAGATCTGCACACTACAACTTTGAGACAATCATGTGGCATCATTTTGCTGTTTTCTCACTGAGAGATTTAAGATTTTCATTTCAGATAATTCTAAATTATCTTAATTCTAAATGTCAATTCAGAAATTCATAATCATCCCTTTTAATGTATTATTGGTTGCAATATACATTCAATGAGGCTCTGTTTTTCTTTTTTTTTTAATACACTGGTGTGCTCTTTTTTAATATGCTGCTCTCTACAATGTATAAGTTTCACAAACACTTTAAAGAAATGATACTGCTTTGAAAGTATTAAACAAATACTAAATATAAAACTAATAATCAAACTAATACTAGGTGGGTAACAATATGTTGATACATAGGTCAGAGTCTATTTCTAGAGCAATATGATATTAGTTTACCTTTTTCAGAGGAAACTGGAATGAGTGCTAAAATTTTGGATTCCCAGTCTTAATCCAAATCTCTCTGAAATACTAGACAAGGCATTTTAACCAGCTCCTATACTATCCAAATGAAAACGATCATTTGGACAAAATTTGTCTAGAACCCCTCAAGTCAGAGATATCTACATTAAAAAGAGGGTGGCAGGATGCCCACTCTCTTGTAAGGCTCTGTCTCAGCATAAATTCAACACAGATATGCACAAAACTAGGAAAGAGAGTGAGTCCTAGTGACAGTGGCTGATTCCTTAATCAAGTCATGTCCAATGCTAGGTATAATATTTGACAGTTTATAAGCCTGTAAAAATCTTCCTTTGCTTCTTTTGTTATAAGTGAAATTTCATCCACTTGTAAAATTCTCCATTTATATACAATTTTAGTCATTGTATTCTATAGAAACTACAATCATAAAATTAAATGAAAAGAGCATGTCTATACAGCTTGGTTTTTCTATCCCCTTTAATTGATTAGTAATTGATCATTGTTCTGGTAGTTGCTATGGATCATCGCTGCTGATGGTCATCATACCACATTGTTCGATATTTTGTGTGCTAACCCTAGCTAAATGTAAGCTTTAGCATAGCTCTCTTCTATAGATATTGAGAAAGTGAAATAATAATTATAAATTGTATTGTGTAATGGAAATATTTGGGAACCGTATTAAGGAACTCATTGCCTGCCTTAATGTCTGACCTGATGGAATCACACCTGGGTATAGTAAGATTGTGGAATCTTTTAGACAGTCTTAAAAAATAAAATACAATGAAATGAAATAAAATAAAAATTAAAAAGTTTATGTTTAAACTGTACTGGCTGCCCTAAATCTTTTCCTGCTTAACAATAGAGGATAAACAAGATGAACTGAAAAGATGCCCTTTCTGTTTGAAATTTCTAAGATACTAAACTGAATAAGTCTTTGAATTTGAAAATCAAAACTCTTAATAGGTTAAGATTCAGTTGTTTTGCAGAGGTGTGTAAAATGATGTTTAACACCTTCTTTACAGTGATAATTGATCACAGCAAGCATTATTCAACTTTATGAATCATTATTATAATTAACGTGAAAAGTACCAAATCATTTTTTTCCTAAAAGTTTCTGTAACCTTGTATAAAGCTGCTCAGTAAACAATTAACAGCAATTACCTCAAGAGTGTGAGATTAAAAGTGACTAGAGCCTGAGGAAAGAAATAGATGATCAACTTCTTGTGTGCCCTATATAATTTAATTTACAAAAGAGACATGCACTTTTATAATTAAAATGATGTAGCTATAAATATATAGGATCAGCCTCCCCCCAAAATATTCAAATAGATTCTTTCCAAGATATTCTTAGCAGGCCTTTTCAAATTCAAATCACCTTGGATTGTGGAAATAAGTTCAACTGAGGTCCTATAGGTCTCCAGAGAACCCTTACCATTATTTTCAGGAATAAAGACTACCTAGATATAGAGTCTACTACAGAAATAATCTTTTTATCAGAGAAACCTATCTCAACAGAAGGAAAATATCTGAAGGAAAAGTTTTGTCAACTGAAATCATCCCTTCTGGTTATGTGAGACACCCTCCTCTCTCTTTACTCCAGGATATTAGTCCCCAGTCTGTATCATTTACTTTAGAATTTACTCTTCAAATGTAAACCTTGGAATTTTTCCGTATGCATGTATTTAAATTTGGTCTCTCAATCTTACTAATCTTTCTAATGTTAACTTGTTTGCTTGACCAACCTCAGAAGAAACTCAATTACATGAGGAGATTTTACCTGTGCCCTGAGAGATAGCAACATTTAAATTAAAATCTAGGAATAAATCACCATCCTATGTCTATCAGTATATTTGAGAGGCATAAAAATGTTTGAAACATGACTATATCATCATCCACATTTTATAAATGGCATTTTCTGGTAATTGTGTTTTTCATTTATAGAAAACATGGTTTTTGAAGTAAAACTGTCATAAAAAATATTATTGCAATTATATATCTTTGTGTCCCTTTAACACATAAAATATGACAATTTAAATATTCAACACTAAAAGAGTGACTGTTACAACACCGCCTGACTGAATCATAATTTTGCATGAACTATAGCTGGTAAATGTCTATAGAAAACCTGGTCAGAAATATAAGGATGCAATAAATGAGAGTAATTGTAAATTGATATTTCTTTTTCATTGTTCCTCTTTTATTTAAGCAATAAATTATTTAATATTATTTAAGGGAATATTCAATTTTTTCTTTGAAATGAGAAAAATATTGATTCAGGTAAAATGTCAACAATTTGATTTATTATTTAAATTTGAAGTTTTATGATTCTAGTTGTCAATGATAAAATATGATTGGTTTGTAGGTTGCTCCATGAGAAATTCTCCTGTGACATTAATGCTACCAACCTGATCTGTGTAGCTAAAGGAAAGATCCAATTTTTTCCTTAGGCCTTCACTAATATAAATCATATGTATTTATGTCTATATATGTATACTTGTGAATTAATATCTCTGTAACAATAACATGATGCTTTTTATCCATAACATCAGGGAAGAATAAAGAATACAGAGACTGGAGTACAAAGTTACTTAATGCTTTAGATGTCATAGATTTACCAGTCCTCCTACTGGGCCCCAAGACCTGTACTTTATAACTTTGTATTTCTCATGGAAATAGATAGATAAGTGCACCTAATGCAATTCTGATCTTTAAAACACTTATGAGAAAAGATCTAGATACTATAGTTTAAGTTCCATTCCAATTAGTCACTCATTCCACAAAAAACCTTTTCACAATAAATCTATACAGTTTGTTCTTGCCTAATTGTAAACCTCCCCCCAGGAACTATAAAATCATTGGAGACAATAAGAAACCTTCACATTGATTCCAGTCCCCCAACACTAACGAAGAATAAAACTCTTGTTGTATTTGTCTCCAGTTACTTTCTCCTAAATAACAACCCAGTCTATGTGGGAATTTATTAGGACAGTGAAGAATCTAGAGATATCCCTTTTTGTTTGTTTGTTTTTGTTTTTGTTATCTGAATTGAAAATATCTGAGTTGAAATTTAAATAGCTTTACTCCAACCCAAATGGAGCCAAGTCTTTGGAGAAGAGGATAATTCCCTTTAATTCAAAATATATATCCCCCTTTCAACTAAGAGAAGAAAGTTAGAAAGCATTTCCCTTCCAATTCTACAAGCTGACTGAATCAGTTTTATTTTAGCACTTGTAATTCTTAAAATGCTTTAAATTTTATTTGATGTTTTTAAAAAGCCCAAAGTTTTTCTCAATTGAAATATTCTGAATTATTTAATGTGACTATGACTTTTGAAAATCTATAAAATATGACATTATGAATATTGAAGCTTCTGTCAATAGATGATACTTCGCATTTTCCTATACTTGAGGAGAATGTTGCTAGAGTCCTTGATTAGCTAAATATGAATATTAAAAACATCTGTATGCACCCCAGTGGCTCAGATATTAATTCTGTAGCAGCTTAGTCCACATAAAGCCCAGGGATCTGGGTTCTTTACCTGGGATCAGGGCAAACAACCAAAATGAACAATTAAATAAATAAATCTTCCTTCTGTCTCCCTACCTGCCTACTTGCCTTCATTCCTCCCTGCATCCTTCCTCTATTAAAGAACAATAAATGTATAAAATTAAAGACTCAAAGACAGTGGCTATGCAAATAAGAAAGTGTAGTGTGATTTGCAGTTGGAAACGCTTCATCTCATATATTCTCTACTAGCAACAGTAGCTCTCAAAACCACCTTTTTGTTCTGGAAACCTAGTCCTTTCCATCTGCATAAATTAAGTATTTCAGAATGTAAAAGATCAAATAAGAATAGACTATATGTCCTACTTAAAAACTTGAAGAATAACAATGTATGACTCAATGAAATTTAGAAATAATAAGAGCACAGAATAAGAGAACACACACATATACACATAAACTTTTGTATATGTATGTGAATAGACATATTACATATATGTACACATCTGTACAGAAAGATAACGATAACTATAGCCATTAAATTTAGAGAGGTGTTTATCACAAATACATTGATAGAAATATTAAAAGCTAGAGAAACAATTTGGAAATTTTCTAAGGTAAAGTAGTATTTGGAATATGTAGAAAAAGAATGAACTCTTGAATAATTAGCTATACTATTCATAGGAAAGAACCCTACCTCTTATTATATATATTTCTTAAAGAGATAAAATGACTGGGTTTGGTCACCCATGCAAAAAATCAGTTTGAAGACCAGGTTTCTGTTTTGAATACACTTTCTTAATAAGTAGAAATAACTCATCAGTTTTACTGCCTCTGCTTTAATTAAATTATTTGAACTCTCTAATGTACCCCAGATTTATACTTTCTGCAGTTATTTGTACTCTTCAATTTCACTACAGATGAATATTACAGAGTAAGTGAGCTATAATCAACATTAGTAATTTTATTTAAAGCACTAACTTCAGAGCAAGTAAAGCTAGGTTATATGTCCATATACTTTCTACACATGAAATGGAAGTTTATATTTTGTAAAAACTCTAAGGAAAAAGTGTGATTTTTAATTACCATGGTTTTACTGCTGTTATGGTCTAAAAGGAGTTCTGGGGAAAAGTCACCAAAATCCACTGTTCTGCTTTACTCCCTAACTAATGACATTATTGGATATAAAAGCACTGTTATTTGTAATAAGTGGTAGTTGTAAAGGCTCTAATCAAGCAAAATCTCTCATAACCAAGTATTTGGTGCCTTTTTTAGAACTGAAATCCATTGGGTTTGGGTGCAGAGGGAGGCAGACAGGTAGAGGAGGGGATTATTCTCAGCATTAGAGTTCTGGAAATGTATAGTGAACTCTTCTCTAGAGAGTGGAAATATCCTTTCTTCTTACGTGACTGGGATCTAGTGTGCATTCTGGATAGATACTTTGAATTTACATTTTTCTCATACATTTATGTTATTGATAAGTACTGTTACATTCTTATACTTGATTAATGGTGTTACCTGATTCAAACAACATTGTACCATATTCTCTTTTGGCTTATCTTTTTCATGTTGCTTATATCCACAGTGTTGATTTTATCTCAAATTCTTCATCCATTTCTCATATCTTAAAAATAAAATGTATTGTTTGATTGTGAAATTTGAAATTACTGGGGATTATACTTTTTCTAAATTATTTAGCTTTTTATTTTATTGGAAGATGAATTGTGTTCTTAACAGTAAAATAATTTTAGCTGATATTCTGATGATTACTTGGCAAATTCTGCTATTTATTAAACTATTGTTACATCTTAACATCTAAACCATGAAGTACATAGGGTAAACTACAGAAGGGAATAAATGTAAAAGTGACAGTGTAGTGAGCAATGTTTGCAAACATGGAAAGTATCATTAAAATAATTAAGATGAAATCGTCTCATAAGAAATTTCACTTAATCTGTACTTTATGTTCTTGCCCTACAATATATAAAATAAACATGTGATAATCAATGCACATTTGCTTTAGGCACCTGCAATGAACATCTTTAATTAGCATCCCATAAAGCAAACCCAAGAAAGTAAGGGGCATAAGTCGCCTTTTGCTGTACCTTTAGTACTTGGATGAGAAAAGACATGTAGAACACTGGTAAAATAATTATGGTAAACGTTATTGGTTACTTCAAAACTCCTATTTGTTGCAGATGGATTTTATATGTGGCTGGTTAATGTGATTCCCAGGGTGGGAATCAGCTAACAGATGGAATTTGATAGACTTTCCAAAATTAAGGTGATTAGACTTGAGAGAGGAAAAAAATTGGAAACAACATGGAAGCTTTCATGAAGTCAAATAATAAAATCTACTAATAAATCTGTTTCTCGCTGTGTTAGATATCAGGCAGCTCATGCAAAAGACTTAATTTTAAACACTAAGAAATGTGTTGTCACAAGAATTTAAATGGTAGGCAAATCTTAACAACAACAAATGTCAAGGGATAGTAAATATGAAAATGAAAATAAAAAGATAGTAAGATTGACTAACTTCTTTCACTAGTGCTCTCTTTACTATATTTTCTTTAATTGTAAATTTTTAATCTTTTCTCAGCGATGAGAAAAGAGACTTTAAACCCCCTAACCATATATTCTGCTTATTTGGGGGTCTCATTTCTCATTTGCCTGCTTCCCACTTGTGTTCTCTCTCTCTCTCTCTCTCTCTCTCTCCCTCTTCTCTCTTCCTTCTTCTCTTTCTCTTCTCTCCTCTCCCCTCCCCTCCTGTCTCCTCCCCTCTCCCCTCCCCTTCCCACCCCTCTCCTCTCCTCTCCTCTTGTCTCTTCTCCCCTCTTCTCCCCTCCCTTCCCCTCATCCAGGAGGAGAAAAATATATCACAGAGAAAAGAAGTATGAAAGTTTTGTAAATAATAGCCTTTCTTTGCTTGTATTGTTTTGGTGCTTATTGTTTCTTGATGTTTGTATCATTTTAAACTTAAAGAAATCTGTTATTCCAAGCTACTTGATTCTTAAAGCAAATTTCTAGAGGAGTGTGTTTCTAATCCTTTGGTATAATCACCTCACTTTCTGGACAGTCAAGGCACAAAATTGAATTAATATTACTACCTGTAGATCTATCTGAAGGGGTGACTAAATTCCCATTCAGTCTCTCAGAATCTAGTTTCAAGAAACGATCCTTTTTTACTTTTTAGTAGTCAATTCCCTAAAGCATTGCATCTGAAAATCATACTCAAATCCCTTAAATTACACATGAATAGCAAAAAAAAAAAAATAATAATAGAACCGTTATGCCATTATGTGCTCTTTCCTGGGCAAAACCTGACAAGAAATATTGGTAAAGTTGAGAGGATGAAGTGAGGAAAAGGTAGCTGATAGACATTTAGAATTCACACATTCCAAGAGAGAAGCAACATTTCCATCTGTCTTTGTAATCTGCTCTGTCACTTGCTAGTTTCCCAATGTGCTGCTGCTGCTGTTGTTCCTGTTAGGTTTTAGGGTCACCTATTTGTTTTCGTGAAACTAAGACAATTCTTCATTTAGTAAAATCAAGGAAGAAGAAAAGAAAGGATATGAACATATGGAAGAAGGACTTATAGAGCAGAAAATTAGCAGAAAGTTGCCTTGGAAGAGTCATGCGCATCTTCATATTATTGGGCTGTTTTGTTTTGTTTCTACTTTTGAATAAATTAATTAAAAAATAACTCATCTATGTATCTTAAATCTAAAATAATTTCAAATGTATACTAGCTGCTTTAAATATATAATTTTATAATGATGACTTCTGGTGAACCATTTATTTCCTTTCTGTAAAATCTTTTAGTTACAAATGCATGAATATGAAAATCCAAGACTATGACAAATGAGGACTATTATTTCACATTTCAAATGATGTCAGTTCATTTCTTGGCTGCATAATTCACTTGGCAGAAATTACTACAATTCTAGAACTCTAGTTCTAAACTCTTTATTTTCTTAAAATTCCCAAAAAATGCCTGAAGTAAGAATTATACTATAGAAAATATTTTGAAGTCATTTTTAATTCTTTATTGAGAGTTCACTCAGTTATTTTTTTTTAATTCAAGTACTGAGTATATTGTTTGTAGATCATAATTAACAAGATGTGGACATTATTGTTCAAAGGGCAGACAACAGAGAAGTAAACAAGTTAATAAATGATAAGTACTATGACATATTAAAACAAAGTAATTTAATTAAAAATTATTGCTTGAAGATTGACTGAAGTAAGTATCCTGATTTAAATAAGATGGTCATAGAGGCTGAGGAAATAATATTTAAACTCAGACCTGAAGGATTATAATTCAACCATTAGAAGAACCAGGAGAGAATTATGTAGAAAGGTCCAAGTTCCTTTCCATGACAATATAATTAATATTTTTAAGTATGGCCTCAGGATGTCTTGTTGGATGGTAAAACAAGGTTTGATAAAGGAGTGTAAGGAAAGAGAAAGAAGTTTTTTAATTACACATCTTGAAAGAGGTAATTGTGCTTAGAGAGACCCCACAAGACGGTTAAGGCAGGGTGCAGTAGAAGTAGGACAAATGGTTTTGTTAGGGTATTTGGGTGGAATTTGGGGTTTCTAAGCTGAAGATGAATTGGTCAATCAAACCAAAACAAGCAGAAAATTAGAATAATGCAACATAACAAAAATAATATTTTGGAAGTAATTCGCACAAGGGACTTATTCCATGGATGAACTGTACCTGCTGATCTAGCTCATCGTGACAGATTCAATATCATTACACTTGTAAATTCTGAGATGATACCACAATGGAGTGGGAGAAGGAAGAAGGAATCTCAGTGTTCAGCAAGGTTGGAACGTCTAGTCTTCTTAGTCATCATTCTCTTCAGCTGTGATTTTGCCTCTGAGGCACAGTCATCTCATCTCCAATAGCACATTCTTGGAAGGAGAGATCTTATCTTAGATGTGGGTGTTTTAAGGTTATGGAAGTAGCCAAGGAGAAAGTGACCTTCCCAGGTGGAGATCCATGAAGTACAGGTATCTGACTGGCATTTAATTCAGAGTATAGATGCTAAAGGCCTAGCTCAGGATGGGATTGCAATTATGGCCTCTACTGCTAGTTGAGCAGATATCAGTGAGTTCTATCAGATTATCAGAGGTGCACCTGGGAAAGAAACATGAAATTCCTTTACTGAGCTTTGTGTGGACTTAACCTGATGCAGGATTTAGTGTTCAGTGGGGGAACAACCAAGAAAGCTTAAGTGTTTTAAATCAAGGTAACAGTAAATTTATTAAAAGGATAGTAGTATAGGAACAGTGTTCCACGGACAGAATGAAAGTTGCTGTATTAGAGAGAGAGAGATGGTGTAGATAGCACGGTTAGAGATCGGTGGGCAAAGAGAGCTACTGCCTTTAGAAAGACAGATAGCACGGAGGACAGAGATCCATGTGTCAGCCCAGCTGCTGTTGCTGCTTCTGCTGAGCCATTGCACTGAGAGATAACCAGAGATATGCCCTAGTCTGGAATGGGAAGGGTGGTTTTTCAGCAGAATACCTTTCCAGTATTTTTAATTAGTAGGAGAATAGTAGTCATGTAGTTCAAATGCAGAAGTAGATGAGATTTTCTAGGAATTTCTCCAGATCTGTGAAATGGCCCCCAACATTCTGGTGCTCCTGAAAGGGATTTAAGGTTCCAGGAATTTACCTCTCTTTCGTGAATTGGGAAAGATCAGGTTGATGAAGGCAAGCAAGAGATATTCCATGAATTTTTCTAGAAGATTAATGAAAACATTGATCTCTAGCACCCAGGAGCTGGCCTGTCAGAACATTCCAAAGCTGTCTATGACCTCTGCTACTCTGGAAGTTTCTGACCTAAAAAAACCCAAAGACTGTTGTATCCATGTCCAATGCTATCCCTCTATATATTCAGAATACATAGACCTTCCAGGTACATTGGTATTCAAATTTTAGGGACATTTTGTGGTTGGTAGTCTTACAAATCCTTAGATGGCCCCATTAATATTATAGTCAAAACAAACAAACAACGATAGTAGGATCATGAGAGCACAAATACGCTTGTAGGATGAGTCTGATTGATTACATTGATTTCACTTGGGAGGGCCATTCTGCCTGGGATGTAATTTGAGGACTGATAGAAGGAGGAAGTGAGTTCTTTACGAATGACTTTCTTTGGCACCATTTAATATAGGGGTTGACTAATTTAGGGAGAACTCCTTAAGGGCAGCATTCCATATTGAATGCAGGATGTGGTTACTTTGGAACAAACAGATTATTTACTTCTCCAGGTATGATGGAGGGAACACTTGCTACCTGACATGTATCTCTAGATAACAACCACTAGATCCCAGAGTTCTTTTGAGGGTTTCTTTTTCTAACTTGACTGGCTAATATAATCTGTGTAATCATGATTTCTAAAGCAACTTGTTAAGAGCTTGTCCTGTTGGACTCAAGAAAGTTCTGTAGCACACTCTTATTTTCTGTATAGTTTGGCATCCTTAGTGTTTAATAGGCAAACCTCATCCTAGGTCTGGATCCTCGAAAGTTCTAACATATAGGATATTGACAACTTTCAGGAGACTGCGCAGTTCTCTAGAAAGAATACAGATGTTTGAATTTTTGCAGAATTTTTAAAGTAATGGGAAAGTAGGTCTTTTTTGTGAATAGGCTCCTATCTCTTACCATGTTTTCAGATTGTTCAAATACCCATAAATAGTTAAGAGTACTTTTCATACCTACTTTCTCCTCCTTTGATTAACTTACACATTTCTGTTCTCTTTGATTTGTTTATCCTGATTCCATTTATTTTCCTCCCAAGCTACTTACAATAAAGCAGTGTCATATCTTGCATTAAGGAATATAACCAACTTCCCTACCCAGAGTACCTTACAAGTTTATTTGAAAACTTTATCATTCTGTCTTTCCATGTGCTATTTTCCAACTTTCTCATGCAGTGAAATAAAGGCATGCACCTTTCATCATGCATTCAGCATAGAAGAATAAAATCTTAAATCAGTGTATCAAAAACATTGTAAGGAAGCATTTATATGGAGCAATATTAAATTTATAATAATAGTCATTAAGATATAGAAGTTATTTTCTTATAATAAATATGCCTAGGAAAAATAATTTCCCCATTTTATATAAATTTGTTACACATTTGCCATACTCTGTCCATATTACATGATTTTTTTTAACCATTATGGGGGTCAAAGGAAATGTTTCCCCATTTCTCTGAGGTTCTTCACAGACTGAACAAATGAACAAATTAGATGGAATTAATAAAAGAAAAGCCCAATTTAATAACAAACATTGAGAATTTACATGGTGGTACATTATGAGGTAGCTATGGTGGACAGTAATTTATATTCTGTGCTGAGGCATGGAATGGAGACCTGGGGTGTGTGGGATATAGAGGGGGTTATCCTGTGGCAAGAAGGATTGATTCACCCTTATTCTGAAAGTAAAGATAAGTAACTTCCCACTTTACATTCTTCTAGTGAATAAGAACAAAAGATCATTTCAGAATTTGGAGATGGGTGGAAGTTTAGGGAGTGCCCAATAGCTTCTTTTTTTAAGGGAAGGGCTAATGTTTGGAAGACCTAGAGCTTCTCCTTTCCCCATGAGGCTGTCCTCCACTGTCCTGGCTCTTCGTGTCAGGATGGGGCATCCAGAGAGACCAGTTCTGAGAGACTCAGGGTTCTGTTTCAGCCCATTCATCATGAATCATACTCAACAGAATTTTTATATTCTGAAAACATTGTAAAGATTGTTTGCTACCATACTTTTTAAAAATTTAAATAAAATCTGCTAAATCCACCAAACACTTCGAAATCACAATTATTCCTCCAGATTTTTAACATTTAACTTGTGTAATCATAATGCAATATTTATTTGCATATGAAATATTCTTATTATTTCAATATTAACAATGACTTTTCATGTTAAATTTTATTGGAGACACTATATTATAACATAGTTTTAAAGTGTGCACCATCATAAATCAGCATCTGTATATAATACATTAATTTCAATACCAACAGTCCTATTACATCCTTGACTATCCTTCCCTTTTGGTAACCACTAATTTGATTTCGAAATACATGCATACAATTATTTTAAAATAAAAAATATTCTGGAACTACAACCTATTACAATAATAAGGATGCAGTTCTCAATAATAGTAACCTGCTCTTTTTCCCCTTGGGAAAAATACCCTGGCATGAGATAGAGGAAAATATACCTAATTTGTCCCAGTCACAGCTTGTATGAATGCAGTGAAATGTTTGTGAAGCCTCTTTGGTTGTCCTGATTATAAAATTGTTTTAATATTCTATTAAATCATGAAGACTGAAAGATGTAGCATAGAGTGTTATGTTTTCAGTGAATATTAAATATTAATTTCTATTTACTTTGAAACCAAGCAAGTAAGTTATAATTGTGTTCAAGTGAATACTTTAATAAGAATTTTTTTTTTTAATCTTAGAGCTAAGATTAGAGAGATAAACTAACATATGGTTATACTGAGTTTATGTTTTCTTTTGGGGCAGAAGGTTAAATATGGCCTACAAATTTAAGTTTATTAAATCTGTAAAATTTCAGAATTGCTTTCCTTTCTCTTTTCCCTTACTCTCTCCTGGTATACCTAGTACCCTGCTCATGCTCATTCACAATTCTGATGTTTGCTAGTTTGAATGGATAGATGGATAGTTACAGAGCCCAGGAAATAGTTCATTGACTCTGCACAGACTTGCATGTTGTGACTGGGAATACCATTCTGAGCACAGTTTCCCTTATTTGTCATGTCTACGTTGCAATGGTTCTATGATATATTGTGAAGTCCCATTGATCATGTTAATTACATTGCAACCCTCCCATCCTTTTCCTTTATCTCTTATTTTAGAAATATTGCATGTTGATAAAATGCTCAAGGTCTGGAATAAAGCTTCAGGTATTGAAATCTGACTCCAAAATTTACCAGTTGTGTGACTATGAACGGGTTATTTAACTTTCTCATTCCTTAGCCTCCTCATCTATTAAATAGCTAGTTTATTATCTACCATACAGGAGTTTGAGAGGATTAAATGAGATAATACAAGTACTTATTACAGCTGTAACACACAGTTAGCACTCAGTATATGCTATTCAATTTGGAGGAGATAGAGGCCTCGTGTGAACTGAAAGAGAACTTCAAACATATAAGTAGTATTTTTTCAACTCTAAATTCTTCCCTTCATTTGTTTTTTGTTTTTTTTGTGTGTGTGAAAATACTTGACAGTAGGGGATTCATACATAAAAGGGGAAAAATGAATATGGTATTCTGTCCATCTATCATTTAATGATTTATTGGGAATAATTGATATCTGAACAATTTGTGTGGTTTTACAATCTATATTTTGTATTCCCAATTGTTACCTTAAATTGTTTAGACATTAAAAGGCATTAGCAGCAAACATCTCTTTTCATAATAAAATAAATTTTCAACTAAAAAAATAGCAAACTTTTTAGGGATTTGTATTTGTAGTTTTAATAATCAAGTCGCTCCACTTAGAGTTCTTTAGTTTGTTATTTCATTGAACTGAAGAGATGATTAAAACAGTATAAAGTGTGGCTATATATGCACTATTTATAATTAAATGTCTGCTATATGTTATGTGCTTGATTTGGAAATAAGCGTTCTATTTTAGCAATTGAAAGGAAAAATAAAATGTTTTAGGCTAGGATTATAATTTCTTTAATATTTGCTGGTGATTTAATTTTGGCAACATAATCTTAATAAATATAACAATGAATAATAAAGGTTTTAGAGAATCAGCCAAGATTGGCTTTCGTCAGTCAAAGAACACTCAGGAGAACTTTCAGTTTAAACCATGCCTGCTCAGGTCATTCATGTAGATCCTCTTTCTCCCCTCTTGTAACATCCATCTATGCTTAATTTTTTTTTAGAAAATTATGGACAATTATTTCACAGTAACTTCTCAGTTAATATTTATTTGTTATTCGGTTTTTTTTTTTTACTCATCACAAACCCAGGGCCTTGAGTTTTCCTTTTCCGTAGTTCACATGCCAGGGCTTCAGCTATCTAAGTCACATGTGTGTACCTACTTTTTATTTTCATAATGTTTAGAATAGTGAAATCAGAAATAAGTTTTATGTTTTTCTGACCCACACCTCACTTGTACCCTTTTGTGCTGAAAAATCTAGAAACTCCTAATTATCTTTTGTAAAAAATCTCCAGATCTTTCATTCAGATACTAGGATCTTCATTTAAACTTTCAGGATCAAGCAGAAATAAACACAGCTGGGTAATAATAACAACATTGACTCCGATAAGCTCCTGGGGAGTAGGGGGAAGTAAACTCCAGATTTTTTGAGTAATCCTGGTAAGATCAGTTCCTACATTTGTTATTTAAACTGCTTTGGAAGTGTTGTCAATGTTCTTCAAAGTTGATATTGTTAAATATACGTAATATTTATTATATATAAAAATAAACATGAAATTGTCCACACATAATTATCATTATGTTTATGTATGTAATTTTAATTCACTGCATACCTGTGGTATGTATATTCTACATATGGTCTCACACTAATAATGAGACATTTCTTACATGAATTTAGAGAAAATATCTATTTGATTTGTATACACACACATATATATATATGCACGCATGTGTGTATATTCCACATTCCATTTCCACTTTTGGTGACCTCACAATGAAGCTTGATAATAGTGACATTGAGACTATTTCCTCATGGAAAGGGGCAAATTCTACAAATTAGGGCTTTATGCTAGGAAAGTGAGCTTTCAACATTTACCATCCCACTGTGGAACTGTATAATCCAAAAATGCTCAATTTTGATTATGCTCTTGTAACAGATATTTTAAATTTTCATAATCACAAATATTTTCTTATAAAGTTGTTACTTCTGTAAGACTCCTACAGTTGTGTACTTCATTCAGAAAGTATAGATAATAAACATGAAAAGTGAGTATAACTAAAAATTTAAGACAAAGAAGATGACATGAAATTAAGACATATATAGAGAAGTAGAGTATTAGAAAGATACCTTTTTAGTCAAGAGTCTCATGTAGAATAATGTACCGACAAATGGAGCAATGATAGATTGGAGACTAAAATGGCACAAATTTGTTCATCTAACATCCTTTTAATGGCCCATTAGACCTTTATGTCACTAAAAGAAATACTTTTTTGAAATCTCATTTTTCTTTAATTTCAGGTCTCAGATTAATTCAAAGAAATTCAAATTTTGCTTTATGTTAATCAATCTGTTAATATATTCATATTTATTATCACTATTAAAAGAGAAAAATAAATACATATGCTTCTCGTATTTCTGCACTTTATTTAAATATTACATGCTATTTTCTTTTTTTTTTATGTTGGTAATTAATAATAGTTGTCTTTGGTAATGAGTGCCCTTAGACTCTAACCTAGTAAGAAAGTATGACATCTACAGAATATTTCTTTGAAATGTTTACTGTACATGAATTGATCTCCATATGGCGATTTGCTTTCATCAAAAAGTGGGGGAAATAAAAGTATAGAACTGAGATAATAAATTTTATTTTGTAATTTAAAATGTTTCAGGATTATATTTTATCTCCCTTTGCATGTTTTGCTTTATAAATACCTAGTAAAGAATAGAGTATCAATCTCTTCTGTAAAATATGAATAAAACATCATGTTGCACTTCGGAATTCATAAATCTTTTAGAAATCTAGAGTATCTTGTTTTACTTTTAATGTGTATTTATTAACTCAAATATGATAGTCTGAATATGTAGCCAAGTATAAAATTATAAAGTGAGTTTAAATATGTATCATGGTGAAATATTTTAGTAGTTGCAAAAATGTTTGAGTGGTTTTTCACAGCAATAAGAATGTCCTACAAAATGCTATTTAACTTTCTTGGGCAATGTATTAAAGAAATTTGAAAGTCTGTTTTAATAGCAGGATTAATTTTCATAAGCTCTATCAATAACTCACATTCCCTGCATGCCCTAGTGGAGTAATAGTTAGATCAGTTGCCTCCAAAAGAGCTCAGGCCACATAACCCTGGGTTTGAGTCCAGGTTTGGGAAGGGAGGACAACCAGTGTCAACAACTAAATAAAGATAAAATAAAATGCTGCTGTTTCTCTCTCATGCTTGCTTTCCTACTCACCTTCATTCCTGCCTGCACCATCTTTTAAAAAAAAACAACAAACAAAAAAACCTGTATCTAATGGACATTGAAGTTCTAATAGTTACATATTAATAAATTTGAACAAAACTACAGTAGATATTTTTCACACAAAAATTAAAGTTTATATCAAAAATATGTGATGTCCACATTCAACTCAGGGACTTCTGTGCTTAAATTTTAGTTTTGAAAAAATGGGCTTATTTGAAATGTATCTCAAATGTTTGGAAATGTGAAACTCCTGAAGTAGAACTATCATAATGGTCTTCAAGAAATTTCATTTATTGTTTATTAAGTAAATTATTTTTTGTTTTCCTTAGGAGTTTATAAACTTTGAATTATTTTTATGCCATAGAACTAATTATTGGCCTTAGTTTTTGCTGAAGTAAATTATAGAGCTAACTACATCATAGATGAAAAGATTAGAATTAAAACATTTTTATGTTGTAACAGTATGTGAGTATGATTTTTTCTGACTCTCTTTCAACTAAGACTAAACTAAATGAAGTAACAGGGTTCCAACATGTATGTAATCTAGACTCAGCATCCAAGTTCGACCCACGGAAACTTTGCAAAAAAAAAAATCTCCAATTTTCTAAATCCTTGGCAAATCAAGGATCAAAATAAAGAGAGAGAGAAAGTATTTCTGAGGAGAAAAGTAATTAAAAAGTGTTAAAATTTTGCATAGAAAGAAGAATTCTGCAGCACATTCTCCTTTTCCAGCTTGTAGCATTAACCAGTTTTTATGATACACATTGTTCCCTATCATATTTTATCCAAAATTTGCCATATTCATTTGCATATTTTCAAATTTATTTAAATATAACCACATGTTCACAAATGTATTTGTTCATCATTCATTCTTGCACTTTAGACTCTCAGTTTAGAGCACTTAATTTTGACTTAAATTTGTTTTAGTGAGAATATTGGTAGTAGACTCATTTCCTTTCCATTTTAAAGATATACTCTTACTGGCAATAGAATTCTAGTCTGAAATTATCTTTTTCAGCAAATTGAAGATACTATTGTCCTTTTCCATTTTTGCTCATATGACTATATCCTTGTGCAAGGAAGTGACATTTTTAGTTTTTCTGTCATTTTAAAATCACTTTTAGTATCATTTATTTTTTGGTATTTATTATTATAATGGGCTCAGTGTAGTTTTTAAGAATATTTATCCTGCTCGGAATTCTTTGAGTTGTCTGTGTAAAAGTATCATATCATTCAACAATCTTGGAAAATTTTTTCTATTGTATGTTTAAATGTTATCTCTATTTTTATTTTTTACTATCTCTCTCTTAAAGATAGATGTAGCTTTTAATTTATCTTCAACATGTCTTGCTCTCACGTAAACTTTGTATCTTTTCTCTCTAGACTGAATTTCTTTTCATATAAGTTGTAATCCATTCAGTTGTGTCTACCTTCATATTTAACCCATTTTGTAGAATTTTAAAAATCAATATTTTTATTTCTAAAATATGCATTTGGCTACTTTAAAGTATACTTCATTGATTAAATACTAATTTCTTGCTAGTTATTTCAATTTTTTCTTGAAACAATAATTCATTAATATGTATTGTTAATATTGATATCGGAGATCTTTGTGAATTTGATCTACTTTTTTATTTCTAGTTTTCTCATGTGTACCACTTTTGTTTCCTTATTTATTTTATTATTTTTCACTTTAGGCTCGTTTACTCAAGAAATTTTTTTCTGGAGAAATTGAGACCTTACTAAAATTAAATTTTTTTCAGGAAAAAATTGCCATTAATCTCATAGTAACCAATGGACCCCAGCAATTTGAGCTCCAATTCAATTTTTTCCATGATGTCTTATATTTAAATAGTTGCAAAAAACTGAAACACAGTATAAAGAATAATTTGCATTCTAGCTTTTGACTATGAAAATTCAGGGAAAATTCTTCTGTTTATTTCAATTTTGAATTTTTTATCTTTATATACATTGCTAAAGTTAACAGTGCAAATTCCTTCATGTATAATTTTGTGTTTAGTTCTATTTAAACTTTTTACTAAATTGCTATCCCTTAGGGTCTAAGTTTTGATGTTTTCTAATATATTTCCTGTATCTAATGAGACTTGGGCTTTATCTGCTGTGTGCTGAATGTGGCATTTACTAACATTTCAAGATTCTTGCACTTACTTTACTTTTTACATCTGTAGATTCTTTTTCAACTCAGTGTTATCTTTAAAAAGATATGAATGTATGAATGTATGTCTATATACACTTATATATATGACTATGCACATATTTATGCACTCATCATTCTGTTTATGTATATGCATATATATATGTATTATATATGCATATATATGAATAATATTATTCAGCTTTTAAAATTGTTTCCATTAGAAAAATAATGTAAGTTGTAAAGTCACCGTATGGTCAGAAATAGAACTCGAGGGAACATTTTCATAATTAAATACTTTGAACTCATGCCATTTCTACTGTACGAGAATATCCATATCTGGAATAAAAATATACTTATGTCTTTTTTATACCAATTCCCAAGAGTAATTCTGCTGTGTACTTTTGGTTAAGAATAACTACTATAAGATGTTTATGAAGCTATGTCTGGAGATATTTATGAAGCTATTCATCTATATTCACATACACATATGTGTGTGTTTATATATGTATATGTTCATGTATGTGTGTATAAATGCATGTGTAAACTTATGGATAAAGTGATTCACATGCATATGTGTATAAAATGCATGTGAAGCATTTTAACCATGTATTTTGAGACCATTGTAAATAAGGAAATGTGGAACCCCTCTGTTTCTACACTATATGCTCATGAGGACTCGGATTCTGAATAGGGATCATTGTAAGACCTCATAGAAACCACAATGACTCTATCCACACAAAGTCTGTAGTCCAACTAGACAGCTCTCTTATAGCCTCTGCTTCTCAGACCATTATGACCTCTCATACAGATGGCAGCCTTATAGCAGCTAAAATTCTCTACCGGTAGTTTAGAAAATTAAAGTTTTTCAAATTTCTTATTAACATACTGAGTTTGGGATAATAAGCAATATGTGGAAATGTCTTAATCATCAGATTCTGTTGATAATCTTTGAAATAATCTTTGATTATTCAAAATTAATTACTGAAGAATTACACTCCCCAACTCAAAATACATTATCAAAAATACAATTCTATAATGCTAGGATTTAAAATTTTCCCCATTGGTGGTGGTTCTTTTTTGTTTTCTTTGTTTTTTGCTTTTAATCTGGTGAAGAAAGAATCCACTGTTCCAGAATCTGGAGAGGAGACAGTTATTGGCAGTGGCAGTATCGGAGTAAAGATAATTTCAGACAGCAGCAGGCTTTCTTGCACATTCTTTTCCATTTCATTAATAACATAGTCCATAAAGAGGCATGTTTTGTGAAGCTGAAAGTGGGGATAGGAATTCTTCAGAAAGAGCAGACATCTGTGCAGATGATTAACATTTTTTTTTACATACACCATCCTCCTTTTTTCACTGGCTTCTTATTGAACTGCTGATGGAAGATGAGGCAATTATTACCAAAATCACCTACCAACCACCCTATTGTTAATCACAACCCATACCACTATGTTTGTTTCTTTTTATTTCCTCTACACACATACCACACACACACACACACACACACACACACACACACACACACAACAGTACATTTTCTGAAAGTCTCTGAATGGTGCTGTGGATGACAGAGCTGATCTGCATCTTAAAAGACTCCAATATATATCAGAGTAATTTAAGGGCTAGTCTGTTCTCTTCCTCACAGGATGTCTGACATTTAGTGGAGCACCTTATATCTAATGAGTGTTTATTAAATACTTTTTGATTAAATGAATAAATGCGGATCAGCCTTTTAATTTTCCAGACATTTCCACTTCTTATTGCCTGCACTGTTATGGAAAAACCAAGGCACCTTATCTCTATGTGTCTCCCTTTTTTCTCCATAGCCTGTTGCTATCACAGCAGTAGAGTGATCTTTTAAAACATGTCAGCAATGCTCCAGTCCTGCTGAAAACCCTCAGGCAGCTGACCACCAGGAACATAAAAAGTAATGCAACCTTCTGGTCCTCCGTGGCTTGGCTCAGAGCACCCCACTGACCTTACCTTTTACCACTTGGTCCTTTCTTTACTCTACCCCAACATCACTAAGCTCTTAGATGTTTCTTGAACAAGTGTAGTCACCTTTAGACATCATTGTCTTTACACCCATCCTCCCCTTTCCTTGGAACATTCATCCTCTGTATTTCTGGACTCACATTCTTCAGGTCTTTGCTAACCAAATTGCATTTAAAGTGAGGCCTTCCTTGACAAGCTTATTTAAAAGTGAATCCCCTGCCCCATCCCAGCACTTTGTAAAATTGCTAATAAATGATGTTATATTTCTTTAATTGTTTCTCTCTGTTCTTTTTCACTAGAAGTTCCTTAGTTATAGGGATTTGATCCATTTTGTTCCCTCTGTGTCACCACTGGCAAAAAGCATTGGCGAGGTGTTCAGTAATGGGCTCTCCATAAAGGAATTGACAGTGTAGACGAATAGAAAAACAAAGGCACACATGGGTCAAGCGATTTGCCAAAGGTCACACTGATTGCAAATGTTAAAATCTCCTCAAAGTTTCGGGAGGGGTGAAGCAAGTTGGACCAAATATCCAGCTGAACATTTGAAAAGGGGAGTTTCTTTCCTCAGATATTTTAAGTAAGTATGTCAAGGAATGAAATGCAATGGAAAGTAAAGCAATCTATTCTCTTCTCTTTTAGCAGGTAGGAGATACTATCTTTATGACAGCACCAGAACTTCAATATAAGGGATTACATATGCTTAAAATTCTTCAGGAATCTGAATCAACCCTAATTTGATTGTAATTCTTAAGTATAATCATTCCCAGACTTTGATATTTTTAACAAAGTGTTCTGTTTTGCTCTGGGGAACCATAGTATTGGTGCTATATGCAAATATCAAGAAAAAATATATATTGTTACTTAAATACATAACAAAATTTTCACCACCATCATCTACAAACTTCTTTTCATAAAAACATTTTATAAGCTCCAAATGAATAAATAAAAATAGAAAGATAATATTTAAATTAAGGGGTAGTTATCAATGTGAAATATAATTTTCCAGCTCTGTGAGATATAAATGACATATAACATAATGTAAGTTTAAGGTGTACAGTGTATTAATGTGATAGATTTAAGTATTGCATAATGATTGCCACTATAGCATTAACTAACACCTCTATCAAGTCTCATAATTATTTTTTTGTGGTGAGAACATTTAAGATTGCTGTCTTAGCAACTTCCAAGTATATAATACAATATTGTTAACTATTATCATTATGATGTACATTATCCTCAGAACTTACTCATGTAACTTTTGTACCCTTAAAATAACATGTTTTCATTTTCCTCTTCCATTAGTCCCTTATAAGCACCACTCTACTGTTTTTATGAATTCAGCTGTTTCAGATTCCACATATAAGTGATATCGTAGTATTTGTCTTTTCCTCTATGGCCTATTTCACTAAATATAATGCCATCAGTTGTCATCCATCTTGTTTCAAATGACATGATTTTTCTTCTTTCTTGTATGCTTGTATTTGTGTTTGTATACATACCATGTCTTCTTTTTCCACTCATCTAGAAATGGACACTTAGATTATTTCCATAGGTTGGTTATTATGAATAATATTGTAATGAGCATAGAAGTACAGGTTGCTTTTTGTTTGTGTTTTTGTTTTTTTTGAGATCCTTATTCCTTTTTCTTTAGTATATATTCAAATGTGGGATTATTGAATGATGTGGCTATTCTGTTTTTTTAGTGATTCTTTTTAAGAAGTCTTCATATTCTTTTCCATAGTCGCTATTCCAGTTTACATTCCCACCAACAGTACACAAGGGTTCATTTTTCTCCACCTTCCCATACTTGATATCTCTTGCTGTTTCGATAATAGTGATTCTAACTTGTGAAGTGCTTACACCTTTTCAGGTACTTGTTAGTCTTTTGTATGTTTTCTTTATGAAGAATATTTATTCAATTCCTCTGAACATTTTTAAAAGTTTGACATTTAGCTGTTGAGTTGTTTGAATAAATTGATTTGTATTAGTAAATTGTGTATTTTAGATATTGGCCCATACTTGAATATGACTTGAAAATATTTTCCCCCCTCTGTCGATTCCATTTTTAATTTGTTGATTGTTTCTTTTGCTATATAAAAGGTTTTTAGTTACTGTAGACACATAACCTTTGCTTTTTTTTATGCTTTTAGAATCATATAGAAAAAAATTGCCACCCACCTATTTCGATGTCAAGAAGATTTTTCTCTTTACTTTCTTCTAGGAATTATGTAATCTCAAATTTCAAGTGTTTAATCCCATTAATCTCATTTTGAGGGTTTTTTTAATAAGAGGTGTAAGATAAGAGTCAAATTTCATTTTCCTCTATGTAGTTACCTAGTTTTCCCAACATCATTTATTGAAGAGAATATCCTTTCCTCATTGACTCTTCTTAGCTCCCATGTCAAATATCAGTTGACCATATATACAAGGGTTTCCTTCTGAGCTCTTCATTCTGTCCCATTATCTATGTGTCTAATTTATGCCAGTGTATACTATTTTGATGCTAGAATTTTATAGTAAACATTGAAAACAGGAAGTGTAATATCTCCAGCTTTATTCTGTATTACACTTGAACTGTTCAGTTCTCTTGATTTTAGGATTCTTTTTTCTAATTTTATGACAATGCCATTGGAATTTTGATAGAAATCGCATTGAATCTATATATAGCATTGAGTAGTATAGACTTCAACAATATTGATTCTCTGATCCATAAGCGCAAAATACCTTTCCATTTACTTATGACTTTCTCTCTTTCTCTAAAGTCTTGTAGTTTTCAGAGTACGTTTCTTTTACCTCCTTGGTTAAATTTACTCCTGTAGTTTTTGATGCTCTTGTAGCTGGTATTGGTTTCTTCATTTTTATTTTCAGATAGTACTTTGTTAGTGTATAGAAACACAAATGATTTTTTATGTTGATAATCTGCCAAGAAATATAATTTTATGGCTTTCTTTCCAATTTGGATGCCTTTCAAAACATTTTTTTGAATGATTGCTCTGGCTAGGACTTCTAGTATTATGTTAATTAGCAGTAACAAGAGAAGACAACCATTGTCTTATTCCTAATGTTAAAGGAAAAGCTATTGACCTTTCACTTTTGAGCATGACATTTAATGTGAGTTTGTTGTATATGGCCTTTTCTGTGTTTAAGGTAAATTCCTTCTAGATCCAATTTTGAATGTTTTTATAATAAAAAAGATGTTAAATTAAAATAATAATATGACTGTATTGCTGTTTCTATTCATATGCTGTATTAATATTTATTGATTTGCATATATTGAACCATCCTTGTACCTCAGTGTTAAATAACACTTGATCATGGTATGTGATACTTTTAATGTACCGTTTAATTTGGTTTTCTCATATTTATTGAGGATTTTTGCATTAATTTCAAGAGATATTTTATTGAGCTGCAGTTTTATTCTTTTGCAATTCTAATAGGTAGTTCTTTAAATTCATCAGAATTAGCTTAATGGGAAAGCTTGCTGTATTGCACTTACTTTCATATCCTTATGTCCAATCATTGGCCTATACTCCTATGTCCTTTGTTTCTTTCTTCCTTCCTTTCTTTCTTTCATTCTTTGGTGGAGGGAAGGATTGTAAATTAGTGTAACCTCTTTGGAAAACAGTATGGGTATTCCTTAAACAAATAAAGATGGATCTACCATTTGATCCACAATCCCACTCTTGGGTATACACCTAAAGGACACAAAATTTCTAATCAGAAAAAAAAATCTGCATCTCTGTATTTATAGCAACAGAGTTCACAATAGCAAACCCATGGAGATAACCTAAATGTCCATCAACAGATGACTGGATAAAGAAACTGTGGTATATTTACTCAGTATTGGGCATAATATGCAACTACCTTGAATTAACATAAAAATAAAATAATTGTGTATATACTATGTAGCAATACTATAAAATTATTTCCATAAATAATACATGCAATTATTCATAATGTCCAGTCATTGTAAATTTAGTGAAACCCATTAATACATCAATAGGTATAGGGTAATCATCCTCAGCCATTAGGGCCCACTCTGGCCTCTGCTCCAGGATGTATGGTAACGTCTGAAGACATTTTTGACTGTCATTGATACTGAACTTCACTATGTAGAGTCAGCAATACTTCTAACAATATTGCAATGTGAAAAAAAAAGCCCCTGACAATCACAAATTACCTAGCATAGGGAAAAGTTTCTAGAGACCGCCTCATCACCTACTCTACTCCTTTGACTAGCCCAATAATAGGTTGACAAAGTAAGGTTATCAAGAAAAAAGACAAATTTAATTTCATGGACATAGAGTTCTATAAAATATAGAACCTAGTAGTGAATTACCCAAACAGCCAGTTTATATAGTTTTAGACAAAGAATGATTCAATCTGTGAAGAGCAGATAGAACAAAGACATTCCTGAAACTTTTGGTTTGGACAAGTAATTTAGTGATCTAAACATTTTGCTTACATAGCTTCCCATCTCTGTCTCTGATGATAGGGTATATCTTCATCCCTGTGCAGGGAAGGGAACTTTCACAGAGTTTGATTTCCTGCTTTTAGGGGGAAATAGAACAGTCAGAGGAAATTACTGATTTTAGGAACAAGTGAGGCTTAGGATATCATTCATTCGTCAACTGTTTCTTTAATTCAAAATAAATACTAACTAAAAATTGAGAGCGAGAACTAAACAGTGGAATCTTAGTGCTGGGGGAAAAAAGCAAATTGAAGGGTATTAAAGAGATGGTAGAGAATGGGGAAAGCAAGGTAAAGAGGATTAATTGCAAAGGAAGAGGGGAAAAGGGGGGAAATATTGGTAAACCTATTATGCTAAATGCAGATGTAAATTTTCTGTTCTGTATACCTCAAAACAAGTCAATATCCCTTCAATAAAACAAAACAACAAAAAAGAAAAAAAAATCAGTCTACTGCATTGGCATACCTTGAGGCATCCTGACCTGGGACCCAACACATCTAAAAATGTCAGTAATTCCAACGTTGAGAAACACTTACAGGTGGATCTATACAATATATAATTTATTAATTTAATTAATTCTTCCATAAGTCTCACATGAAGAATTTTCCTCCCTTTGAATAATGTGTCTATTTAAGAACACTGTAGCACAAGATAGAGGAATTACAGAAATGCTGTGTTTCTAAAGTAAATGTTCAAGACTTTCTTAGAGTAGAAAGAAAAGACAAAAGACTATCTGACTTTTTGTCACCTATAACCATACTCCAGTCTTAATTCAAGTCAGAAATTCTCCTTAAAGTGACTAAAAAGGATGAAAGACAATGATTATACCTTAATTCTCAAAGCACTGTCATGTTCATAAAAACATCTGTATTCACCACGATATTAAACCATCACTTGAATTGAGTTAATTAATTCTCCTAGTTTATTGAATATCTCCTCATCTCTGATGTGGACTGCTAGCCACTGTGTCTTGGCACATAGCTTTAGTCCTTCAGGTCTGAGAATTGAACATTGGAAAACAGATGTGATTATAATTTGAAGGATTTATATTTAATAACATAAATGAAAGTCTTAGAAAAAATAAGATATCATAAGTACATTTAATATCCAACAGGGGAATTTTATATGCCTTTTCTGTAAGATTTCTTCTTTAAAAAATAAGACTAAAATCCCAATAAACAGAAAAAACAATATTTTCTATAGTTTTCTATCAGATTAGCTGTTCAGAGAACAAAAAATAAAGAATGCGAAACCAAAAATCATGTTGACTGAAACACAGTATAAATCAGCAGAAAAAACTAATAAAAATTTAGTAGCGTCAATTTTGTTATCAGTATTTTGCCCAACAAGCTTACTTAGTCAAAAAATATTCATATTATTTTCCCTTGAGTCAACTCATAATCAAAATTAAAAAAAATAAATGTCATTATTCTATTAGTATACAGAAATTGGCATAATATATAGTAGACTAAAATAGTTACTATACATTCAGAGACACTAATCTATATAGGCACATATTAAGTGTTACTTTCATGATGGTTCTAGTTATCTACTTCTTTGTAACAAGATACTCTATGCTTAAAACAACATCTTTCTACTAATATTGTAGGACAACATTTCCAGGAAGGGTTCAGCTTTTGCATTTTCACCATGGGTGCCATATAGGATCAATTGGTATAGAAGATCCAAATGACTTGATTATCATGTCAGATACCTTATTGAGGACAGTCAGAAGGCTGGATTCAGCAAGGGTCCTTCTCCACTTGATGTTTGTTATGACTTTCCATGTAGTCTTTTACATGGTGGTCAAACTTCTTGACAGCCCAAGGCTCCGAAAGATCAAAGCAGAGACCACCAGTCCTCTTAAAACACTAGGCCTTGATCAGATAATGCATCACCTCTGCCACATTCTATTAGTCAAAGCCATCACAGGTCAGCCCAGATTCCAGGGAAAGGAAAATGACTTCACCTTTCACTTTGAGGAATATCAAGTAATTGTGACTATCTTTAATCCTCAACCAAATAGTAGCTGGTGTTTAGTCTCTTAAGTGGTTTAATGATACTGTTCATGGAATGACCTTAATTAGTAATAGGGAACAGTAGAAATAGTTGACTCTTTTGTCTCTTATCCATGGCTATTTGTTCATTTACGATATATGACTAAATACAGTTAACTCATGTAACACTTTCACCATGTTTTAATAACAGTTAAAGTTTTCTTTAGCGAAGATATATTGAAGTATATAAAATGGTCATGTTATGAAAATACATTTTGTGTAGAGTTCAGTTTTCTCTGAAACAGATCTTATAGTACAATTCGACTGGACTGGTGGCACATTTGGCAGGATATTTTTAAAGCCACTTTAAGAAAGATTGCTGGCCATTAAGTAGAATAAATATGTCAAGACATGAACATAAGTATATGTGTATGTGTGTGTCTACACACATGTCCAGATATATTATGTTGATATACATACATAAATACATATATTGAATATATAGATATAAATAGTTAAACACACACAATGATCAATGGTTTAAATATTTAAGGAAATGATTAGTATTCATAACATGACCTCTATTTTTTTAATATCCATATATTGACTGAAACACAAAATGGAAGCATAAAGGTACCCCGCAGAGAGGGCATTCTCTATGAGATTAGAGACCCATGTTTTGATCAGTGACAACATTTTCTGTTAATTCAGCTTTTGATTTACAGCTCAAATAGACTTTGAAAAATATAATAGAACATCTTTAATTAAATCCCCCAAACTTACATTCATGGATAAATAATAATCCATCAGCTATTTTATTCTCTAACAGTACTTCAGAGAACTTGACAGTCTTAATCACTTCAGCCATTTATACCTTCATTTTGGCTTTATTTCAGTCAAGCCATTTAGTGGAGTTTATCTAAATTACTATATCTTTTTTCTTATCACACATTCAGAGCTGTAACACAGAAACTAATTTCAGGTGCAAAATAGAATATCTCTGAGGCCCAGACATCAGTAGGACAGGAGCATTAGAATGAAAAGTTACCTGTCACTAAGGGATATTTGTCTCTGTAATGAGCTGAGGCAAAAGGAGTTGTGGCTATAATAAAATTAGGAGACACTAGTAGCATTGCAGAATCCTCACTCTGAACATCACACGGATTCTGTGTTCAAGCTCTAGAAGTGGGCTCATTTCCAATAAAATATATTTTGAAATATGTTCCACTACTTATTTTGGATAATAGGTAAAGAGAATCCCAAACAAAGAAAACACTGCTGTTATTGCTAAAAAAAAAAAATAAAATAACATGCAGGTGATTGTTTCAGTAGAAGCAATTTTATCACTTAAAACAATATTCCTCAGTCTGACTTCCTTCTCACAAGGTAGAGTGATAGCTTAATAACACTGTATGTGATGATAATCTTATATTTTAAGCATAGATATTCAAATGTGGTATTAATGCCAAATTTATTTTGGAAAAGTTGACTTTTTTTAATCTTATTTTATCTCTAAATTATTCCTAAATGGCTATATTGATTCAGAGTTCAACATAAAATATTATATAGAAACTCCTATACATCATCACTGTTAAAAGAACAGTTTCATTATTTCCAAAAGTAGTGTGTCTCATTTATAAAAAGAAGACCATGGTTCATCCACTTTGTTGCCTTGCTTTTCTCTCCAATATCACCTGTTGCCTTTTAAAGCCTTGCATTCCAACTAAACTCAAATATATTCTACTCCTTTATTATAGTTATCTTTCCTTTAAAGAATTTTAAACATCTTTTGTTTTTTCTTGAAGTTTGTTTTTAAATACCTAATTTCTTTCTATTCCTATTTCTGTTTTAAGCTTAATTGTCTCTCAAAAGCCTTTATTCTCTAACATTTTCTACACTTAATCTTTTGAGAAACTGTTATATGGGATATGATAATATGTCACCCAGACCTCCTTCAAGGAAGGAGCAGTTGCCAGAGGCTTGGAGTCTTGTCAGTAGTAAATCTTTGATTGACAGTGTCTTCAGCATCACTTGAGCTATAGAGAAACCACGTCACTAAAGGTTTCACTCTTCGCAAGGTGAGGTGATCTATATATAATGACGAACTGAAGTGGAGGTATAAAGCCCTAGTCCATCAGGAAAGATTTGCTCCAGAGCTGCATGTTGAGTTGACAAAGGCTGATGGAAGGCCTACAAAACATCTTGATTTCCCTGTGCTCAATCTTACTTCCTTTTCCTTAACCAGTCCACAGGTACTAACCCCAAATTGTTCCCCAATAAACGTTCTTCCCTCTAAACTCTGATTGAGATAAACCAACATGCTAAAACACATTATAGATCTTTTTTGCAGTATTACTGCAGTTAATAGATTTCTACTATTGCAAATTTGATCTTGCTGAATACATCATTCCCTGGTGACTTTAATTTTTTTTTTTTTCTGAAATTATCTATGAATGCCAATTGCTATTGCAATCCTAGGCCTTCCTCACACTAAGAGATAAGAAAGAAATATTGACCTTGCTTTTTTTTTTTTTTTTTTTCAAATTCCATTGATTCTCCTGCACATCCTCTTTGAACCAGGGCCATGGATTATGTTTCCTTACAATTCAAATTAATTAGTCCTTTCTACCTTTTTTACTTTTCTATATAGCAATTTACTATATTTAAATAAGCTTTCATTATACAGAAGGAAACGAAAACAAGTAAATATACCAAAAGAAAAGTAAAAGTTTTCTGTGCACAAATTGGATAAAGATTCCAAGTTGAATATTTATAGATTAAGTTGAAGTTGGTATTGTTAGGAACTAGAGTTATATCATTACTTTCACTCTCCATGAGGTTAGACTGATGATTCTGACCAAATATTTGCATATAAAAATATTGCCATCAAGCTGTATTAAAGGGCATAATTCAGTCAGATTGAGGTGAAGGAATAATATGATTCCTAGACAGAATGATAACTCTTCTGAGAATCTGGTGATGTGAATTTCAACTTGTTGTTATTTTATGATGTCGTGATTATGGTAGTTAATAGTCTGGATTTTGACAACCAACTATTGGGATTTGAATCTTTCTCTGCTACTTACTAGAAGCATGACTTTGGAAAAATTATTTAGCTACTCGAACTTAGTTTCCTCATCAATAAAATGGGATAATTATGCCAATAATTTGGGGATGATAAAATTATATTATACAAATTATCAGTATTTATTATTATCATTAATGTTCTTCATCATACTGATGATAGCCTCTAGGTGGAAGTAAATACCTTTGCTGTTTTGCCAGAGTTTACTAAATGTTGATCTTATAGACACTAAAGCAAAGTACATTTTGCAGAGCTGAAAAGACTGATGAAATAGTCTGCTGTGTTTACAGTTTTTGCCTTTTCAGAAGGGCCTGTTTCCAGCAATTTCCTTTCATTGGTTATCCCAGATTTAAATGAAAGCAGAGCTTAACAAATTTTTTACCAAGGAGTTTATCGTATATCCCACCTTATCATTTGCCCCACCTAACAAATTGTTAGTGAGTGAAAATTGACAAGACTCTCAAGCGTAGTTCTCTTGTCTCTGTTTGTTTGACTTGGAAGTCAATTATTTAGACAGAGTATAGTATTCCTTGATTGAATTTTTCAATAATTATAGTGATCTAAAAAATAGTTGTATTTATAAGTGGTACTAGCTTCTCTCTTATGATTCATATTTTTACTGATATGAAAATCCTAATATATTTGCAGTTGTCATTTAGATTTAAGCTAATCATAATATTTCCTATTAAGGATCCATATATATTTTAGTGTTAATTTATATTTCTTTGCTAATTCTTCTTATTGGAGGAAAGAAGAAAACGAGATGTGGTTTTTGATTTGGTCATGGGATGTTCAATGAAATAATATTTTCTATTTTGAGTGTACCATTTTATATAAATTATTAATTTAGTTTCATGCTTACTTAAAGCTGAAGACTAATATCATAGAACTGGAATTTAAATACTTTTCTATAGCTCTCCTATTTCATATCTGCTATATGGCTAAGTTTATACAAATCTGTATTTTGATGTATATTTTATTATAATGTATAACATACTTATGATTTTAAAGAATTTGTAACTTGCATATATTAATTACTTAAGAATTTTTATCTAATGTAAGTATATAAATATTTTTCTCAAATTGTCATTTAGGAAGAACTTTAAAGATAAACTTTTGCATTGTCTAGATTTTACTTTAGTAGCGACCCAACTGGACATTGAGAGATCATTTGGATACAGTTGTACATCTTATTTCCAGAAACTAAGAAGTAGAGGTGATTTGGCTAAACAATCATGCTACCAACTGATTCATACAATTTTCTAACAATTGTATTTAGGCTTATTTGAAAACTGTCTGTACATGTATAATCATTTTCATAAAATAAATCTCCACAGAGACTATCATGATCATATCACAAATTTAGAAAGAAGGCAGAAGAAACATCCTTCTAACATATATTTTGTAAGTGAATGAAATTATTCATTAGTGATACAGAACATGTCTTCTTCAAAATGTGCTCCTAGTTTATCATGACACCAAGAAAAATTATCTTACAACATTTTTTGTTAACTAAATAGTTGTTTTTGACTGTAGGCACTTGTTATGGGTTGAATTATTTCTCCTAAAACTTATATGTTACATCCTTGTGCTTTGTAACTCAGAATGTGACCATGTTTGGAAAAAGGAGATTTACAGATGTAATCAAGTTACAATGAGTTTAAGAGTGGTGTTGGCTCCAATATGACCTATTAAGAAAAAGAAATTTGTGTACAGAGACACACACACAGGATAAATGTTGTGTGAGCATAAAGACAGCCAACTACAAGCCAATAAAGAAGAGAAATCTGGAACATATCCTACTCACAGTTCTCACAAGGAATAAATCCGGCTGACATCTTGATTTTGAACTTCTAGTTTCCAGAACTGTGAGAAATTTCTTCCCTGTAAGTCTCCCAACTTGTGGTGTTTTGTTGAGACAGCTCCAGCAAACTAATGCAGCATTGTATGAACAGAAGCTGTACTTGAAATGGGTAAATCAAAAATCACATTGAGTGATTATTTGCCAAATTAGAAGACTAACATGCATACTCAATTTAGCTGTAAAATTTACACTCAAGTAGCAGGTCTCAGTCTTTTATCTATCACATTTCCATGTTATCATGGATCAGAAGTTTGTGATCAATTTACATTTTAAAAGAAGTTCATGGATTCTAGGAAGTGTGATATTCTAATTCCCAAAATAGAATAAAATTTAAGCAGGATTAATAAAATGCAAGAATCTGCCTGATACTAAAGAAACTCAGAGTTGTAAAAATGTGAAATTTATATATTAAAAAACCCAACCCTTTCAGACAGTTTGACAAAGGATAAAAAGAAAAAGAAAAAAAAAAAAAAAACCTGACCTACCCTATTAGTCTTTGAGGATATCACTGTATTATAAGAATCCAGTCAATAATTTCTAGTAGCATTGCCATTACAAATTATAAATTGTATTCACCTTATTTTGTGAAAGAAATCATTAAAATAAGAAATTATACATTTTGGAAAGATTTCCAAGAAGAATAGAAAAATCTAGAATTGAAAAGAATTCTCTTTAATTATGTGACAAAATACATTCTGTAAAAGAACTCATGCCCTGATATTTCAAGGTTTGTCTTCTGCTTTTAAGATTGCCCTTTATGCCCTCTGCCAAATAAAGGCAAACTGTGCACAAAGATATAGAACTACAATGAATATCTGGCTGCCCTAAAAAAATTAGTCAATTTCATTGCTTTCAGAAAGTAAGAAAATATTTTGCAATGAATGAAAAAAAAAAGCTGTATTGTACTATACAATGAAGAGAAAATGAAGAGTCAGAGGGGGTAGCAGCTCTCCTCTTATTCTTCCCTTTTCCATGCTACTGCTATGATTTAGGGATCATAGATAGGCTTTTCTTGTCCTAGTGGATTTACTGGGTATACGGCAGATTAACCTACCTAAAATCTATGGTAACTAATTATGAAAATCCTGCTGACAGATTTGATCGAAATTATATTCATATATATTTTGTAAACATAATGACTGCTGAATATTGTTAAATATTGTTAAATATTCTAATATTTGTTTATTTCATCTAGAGGTTTTATGGGTTTTTCAAAAATTCCTGAAATCCAGTATTTTGAGCAAGGGATAAATATACACATATGCTTTCTTAAAAGAGTTCTCACTATTAATATATTTTAATAAGCATAAAATTTGATGAAATATTTGTTTCTTATCAAGGTAATTAAGTGAAATTATTTTAGACTGCTTCTATAAAATCAAAGATCAGGGATGAAAGTAGAGAGATTTCAGTTCTTACCATTGAGTCTATATTTAACCAGTGTCAGCTAAAAACCTAATGAAAGGGCTCAATATTCCCACAGTATTAGTCTGTTTCCCTTGAAAAACAGTGCTGAAGAATTGACAAGTGAAGATGGTTTATTTTGAGAAGTGATTCCAGGGAATAGGAGTTGAGGGATTGAAAAAAATGAAATCAGGCTGGAATGAAAGCCTATCAAAGAGTAAGTTGACTGGTTTGTCACCCTTTAGGACAATAGGGCCTGTCACACTAAGATCTTTTAAAGGTGAAAAACAGTTCACAGTGATTCACTCAAGGGATATAAGAGGGAGTTTTTTATTTAGCGCTATTACATCCTATTAGCCAGTGATCATCTCATGAATGTGTCCTTACCCTTTTAGATTGTAAATGGCTGAGTATTGGCTGAATTGGTTAAATCAGGGCAAAATTCAGAATGATGCGAGATGCTGTCAGGGTAGACCCACACCTGCAGGAAACTGTAGATATGGAGTAAAATGTGGACTGATTGGGAAACAGGGCTAAAGAGATGTACAAACTTTTGTTTTCTTTTGTTGTTTTTTTTACAAATGTTGACTGGTCCAACATGTGATTTCTATTCCTTTATTTCAACAAGTGTCATATTAAAACATTGTTCATTTATAATTAAAAGAAAAAGAATGTAATTATTAGTTGTCAATTGCATTAAAATGAAATGCAGCTAAATTTTGAAAATGTAATATTTTACGTCACATATTTCATGATCAATATTTTCTAGGATCCCAAAAGTAACATGAATGGTGGGTAGTGAATGAAAATAGCAAGAACTGGTGAGAACTGTGGCAAATAAAAAAACACATTCACTCTCTAAAGCTGTTATCTGCTTTTCAGCTCCAGCCTTTCTTTTCTAGGTAAGGACATTGGTTTTACAATGACATTTTAGCAAAGTCTCAGAGTCTGAATTTTATGTGAAATTTCATGATTTTAGAAATAATTATTAAAGGACAATAATTTTCAAACTGGTAACCATCCATAGGTTGCTAATCAGTGATCCCAAATGTAATTATTAATATATACTATTATATTATATACATTAATATATACTACATGTATTTAAAACAATATGAATATTAAAAATAAGTTATTGAATTATATTAATATTTTATTTCCAGTAATTTGAAGAAAATTATTATTATATGCAATTTCTATTTACGTGTAGAAAGTAATTATAAAATGCTTAAAATATTTGATGAGAGTAATCCATATAGTGGCCAAAGATAATGAAATGTCAGAAAACAAAATCTTAGTCCTTGAAGTCCTCTAAACAAACAAACAAAGCAATCCTACAAACGAAGATTCAAAATTGGTCATACTTCCATGAGATAATTTAGGAGAGTTAAAAATCATCTAGACCAAAATGAAATATTCATAAATATTCTTTGTCTTTTAGTCTTCCATTTCTTTAACAACAAGAAATTCTATGGAAAATAAAAACATATTGTGATAAAAGTCTAATGAGAATAGGGACTTGTCTAAATAAGAAATGTCTCTGAGAACATAAAATCTGCCTTCGGATTATATCAAATTGCGGTAGTCAAAGTCGATTGAGCAACCCAAATAAAATATTGATTACCATGATTTTTAAAGAAACTATTTTGAAAGCAAGGACCTAGCAACTTCCAAAATCAATCCATTATTAAAGAACAACAAGGTTTTAGTTGGAAGAAAACAAAGAAAGTGCATACACTGGTGAAGCCTTATGCCCGCTGCTTCTTTTGTTTCTATCCCTAGTCTATAATATCTCCCCATTTCTTTTCTCTTGGTCCACAAGAACTAGAAAAAGTATGAGGACTCATGGGCTATGCAGTTTGATGATGTGTGCATGTGTGGTCAACTCCCTAGCCTCTGACCTCATTTGAATAGGGTATTATAAATATTTATGTTGACAGACCCCTAAGTTTAAGATTTACTTTACTTTTTTTTCTTTGGCTAGTGAGGAAGTTTATAGAAGTGTAGGTTATTTTTATAAAAATATTATTTTAGAATTTTTAATCCTACTTCTTTGTTGATTCAATTATTAGGTTAAACACATATTTCACTATACAAAGCCAATTGTTGGCATATTCTGGAAAGTATAGTTTGAGTACATGCAGAACCAAAGACTGTCAAAATGTCCTCTCTCAAGTCTAGGACTTTTTCAATTATAATTTTTTTCTAGGTAAATAATTCTAGTGATTTCTTTCAGTTTAACTGATCCATGTCAAAAAAAATGAGCTACTTTTTTGAGCTTATTAGGAAAAAAAAATTACCAAACTCTTTTTTTATAAGATTATTGAAATGTCAGAAATTGGACTCCACCAGATTCAATTTTAGATGGCTTGATGTCTGATTCTCAAATGCAGTAACTAAACTACAGATACCAAAAGTAAAAGACACGCTTTCCTTTTGCTTGAAAATAGCCATAATCAAGAAGAAATGTATTGATGAATTTGAAGATATTTTTTATAAGTTAGTAATGTGACTTTTGCCTCAGAGGATTATACATATGGTGTTTCAGTACTCACTGTCTTTCAGCATTAATAGATAGTGTAGAGGACACACAACAGGTACAGTGTTTGCTAATTAAAAATAAATAAAACACACAAAACCTTAGCTTTAACTTTAATTTCTCACAAGTTGGGGAAAAATTTAAATGAAAACCACATTTTTCTTATATAAAGTCTCATTTTGTATTTGATAAATTTTTTTTTAAAGCAAAACAAAAGCAAGCACATTTTATAAGGATCCTGTGTAAATCCCTTCAAATTAATAGCCTGTATGCAAAAGTTTTCTTTCTAAAGCCACCTTAAACTTAACCAGTTTCCTGAAAAGTGATCCTGCTTTATCCCTTGTAAATCTTCAACATAATTCAGATCTTACTTCATGTGTGCCAGTTAAGTTTTGAAAAGAAAACTGATTTCCTACGGATCCAGGATCAACAATTCAATAAGCTTCAATAAGCGTGTGCCTGCAAAGACTCAAATTTGTTTTAAGCATATAGGCATCTTAAGTCTTTGAAAAAGCATGTCAGTAGGATACCTGGCAATGCAGTGTATCCCTCAGGATAAAGCGTGTGTTTGCTTTGCAGGTTCTCTTTCTTCATTTTTCCCTCCTCCCCAGCACCCTCCTCATCTGCCTTGTCCTATCTAGTTTATAGCCGCCACATAAACCACACACACACATATACATATAGAGTCATACTCGCACACACATGCTTGTAGTCAGGACATAAACACATATTATATTCCTTTGATTCTACTTCATTGACTATTTTAATTGCCTCTGAATCTGAGATATGCCCTTAGTGAATATTTAAAAGCAAAGCTTTGTCTGCAACTCTGGAATAATAGTGATTTCCTGATCCCACTAAAACTCCACTTTCTCTCTTCAATGTTAGTTGTAATCCTTTCTTTGTTATGCCACAGGAAATATAAGAAATCAAATTAAATTGATTCCTTGAAATGTTTGAAGTCTGCTTTTTTGGGGGGTATTAAAGAGGCTTCATCGTTCATTAAAGGATACTTTAGAAATTCCATACATATTATCTAGTATTGTGAAATCCTAAATGTGATAGCTAATTTCTATTTGAACAAAGCATTCTCCTTTAGACAGAGGCCTGGGTCTGCATTGTTGGGTTTATTTTCCAATGCATTTAAAAGAACAAAAGATTCTCAGAGTGAGCTGGAAATTAAGTGGGAAAAATAAGAAAAATTTTTTTAAAAAGCTTCACAAAATTATTCTCTTTCTTGTAGGATCAATATTGCCCTTTTTCAAATTGATGTTTGGACTGCAAATAAACTATATTCACCCAAGTGTTTAGGGAATCATTTATAAAATATCAGATGTTTGTTTTTTAGGCTTTTGGCTAGCCACATTAACTTGACAAGTGAACTCCACATTTTAACCTTAAAAAGTGGTCTAACACTTAGCTATTTAAGACTGTAAAAATTAGGCACCAAATTGCTCCTCAGTGATGGGTAAGTCAATTTCTGTCTGTGGAAATTTCCTTTCTAATGTAAATTGTTAGATTTTTTTTTATCCCATTTTCCCTCTACTTTGATTCAGAATTAATTCAATAAATATCTCTTCATGATTCAAATAATGCAGGCAACACAATATATATATCACTTGACCCATCTTTGTTTCATCATTATTTTTGTTTTAGTTCTTTTTAATTGATGCAGTTTTTTCTTTACCATTATCATTAAACAATAATCAACACCATTTTCATATCTACTTCTAAAATGTGTAGTAAAGAAATTCCAGATTTATTATTGTCTTAAAATCAGTGATTTTTTCCTAGTCAAATGCCAATGAATTTGTCTGGAGAAATACTCCAAGAAACTCTTTGCTAAAAATTTGATAAATTTGATCTGCATTATTTTTAATGTAATTTCAAATGCAAATTTAGCTCTGTAAGTTAACTCTTACTGGTTATCTGTTTTCACATGCCTGATTCTACATTGTAAGATTCAGTTTCTGAATCCTCATTTTCTTTTACTAATATCATTGACATGCATAGACACACAAACACACTTTAGAGATAATGCATCATTTTATTTACAAAATCCTGCACTTTGGCTGGACTCAGCACATTTAGGTTGCCTCTTCTCCAGAGAACAGCTGCTGTGGTCCTTCCTGGTTCAGTATAACCTCAATGGGGCCTGATGCTGGTTATCCCCTGGGATACACTTATTCTTCTCTGCTTACCCTTTCATTTTTCCACATAGTCTATCACCTTTAGGCAGTTTAGAGTAAGATTCTGTACTTGATAACTTACATCTAAGAATGAATGCAACAATGTAGAACCTTGTAATGCTTACCACTGAAATCATATCACTATATGATTCTGGAATATTCTATTGATCAAAGCAAGTCAGACACAACCCAGATTCAAGCAGAAGGGAAAAATAATCTACCTCTTGATAGGCAGAGGACTATGTATGCAAGAGTTAATAAATGGTCCGTGTGTTAATGACCATACTTGTAGCCAATGTACTAGTATCGGTCGGTCTGTCTATCTATCTATCTATCTATTTAGATAAAAAGATAGAATATATATACACATTATGTGTGGTGGTATTTTATATGTTTATTTGTTTCTGATCTGACATGGAAGTTTTATTTTTTCTTAACATTTTAATGGCCTATTAGAGAAGACTGATGATATTGATTTTTTAAATAATATTAATGGAAGGGTCAGAATATCTAGACAAGTATTATTTTAATATCAGAACAGAGTTTCTTATAATGTTCATCTCTATATTGAGTGAAATTTTAATTAACCTGTGAAGGATATATAGACATAGGTACTTGATAATTATTTTCATTTTGCTGTTATGCAGAAGCACATTTTTATATTAACTTTGTATCTAGTGATATTTGCTAAACTTACTATTAATTTCTAGTGCTTTGTCAGTAGACTCTTCAGATAGACAATCATTTAATTTTTACACTTTTTAAAAAAGCCTCTGACTTTCATGTTTGATTAATTGGTGATTAATCATCCTCAAACTTTTTTTTCTCCATTGTATTATTGACAAGAGAATCTTATGATTTAATTATCTTTATTATTAGCTGTTCACCAACACATTCAAAAGTCTGAAGTATTGCACTAGCACTGGCATTTTATTCTACTGGCATCTCATCACAGTTCACCACAGTGAACAAATCAACTGCTCCATCATGTCATTGGCTATTTGCCATTTTACCTTCTACCCATGATAGGTTGTTTTTATTGCCAACCAGCTGATAGGTAATTCAATTCCAAAATATTGCTTTAGTGTCGGCATCCATTGTAGATTCCTGGCACTAACTGTCTTAGAACAGATCTCCAAGAGTAAAGTGTGAGATGAAAATTTGAGGAGTGGCCTCAAGGTCAATATCAGTATGGGGAATAAAGGAAGTAGAAGGGACAGAGGGAGGACTGAAACTGTGGGTGGCGAGTGGGAACAAAACTCACTCAATTCCATGGAGAGGTATGAAGTTAGGCTGTCCCTTCAAGTGGACCACATATTTATGTTTTGCAATGACCAGTCTTTGGATATGGGCAGGCTTCAGAGTTGGGGTATAACCTTGAGAAGGCTTTGTCAATTTGGCTCAAGGAAATTCCTGGCATGGGATTTGGCTAAGAAGTTTAAAGTTGCCAACATTTCTAACACCCTAAATGGAAGAGCTGAGTAGTGCAAGGTTCTCGTTACAAGCACCTTAGGCATGTTCTTTTGTCCCAATGTCTCTAATACTTTTTCTGTATTTTGTTTTGTCCTTTTTTTCTCTGTATGTAAATCAGGATAATTTTTACTGATATGTTTTAAGGCATGATTTCAGTCTTTAATTTTGTCCAGTTTATTTATTTTACATGAAAGACTTAATTTTAATCATTACATTTTATATATTGGAATTTTATATTTTTTGTAGATTCTTTTTCTCTGTTACTTCTCTGTATTGTCATCTAGAACATTTTAATCAATAGCTGGATCACCTGAGTCTGTTTTTATTATCCGCTTTATTCCTGCTATTTTTCTTTCTTGATGTGCCCAGCGATATTTAATATAGTATGTCCTCGTCAACTTGGGCTGTCATAACAAAATATCATAAACTGAATATATTATAGATTAGGAATTTATTTCTCTTAGTTCTGAAGGCTGAGAAGTCTAAGATCAAGGTTTCTGTGACTTGGTTCCCTGAAAAGGCCTTTCTCAGAATACCGTCTTCTTTTTGTATCCTCACAATGTGGAAAAAAGACAATTCTGATCTCTCTTTTTCTTCATGCAAGTATACTAATCCCATTATGTAAATCCCACCCTCATGACCTCACCTGAACCTAGTCACCTTCCAAAAGCTCCACCTCTAGTTCTCACAATGGCAGTTAAGGATTTAAACATATGAATTTGGGGCAAATGGGGAGGGTCATAAATGGTGCTTAACACTGGATAACACTGGACATTGTTTGAAAAACTATAGAGGTTGAGAGGTTTCACTCTATCTTCTAGCAGACAAGTGAGCAAGGGAACAGAACACCTCTATCCAGAGAGATTGTACAGACTAGGTGATGGTGTTCAGATTTTGTCTTCTATTGCTACTGGCTTTTCCTTAGTAATATTCCCTAAGAGGACCCACCCGTATAACCTGGTTGGTTTGCCAAGTCCTCTCCTTCTAAATAAGTTCTCAAATAAGAATTACATAGCCTACATGGAAAACTTATGAGTGTGCTGGACTTGTTCCTGAGTCCCTCTCTTCTACTCAGCATCTTGGCTCTTGAATTGATAGCTACCTTGGTTGATATAAACCATAATATTTTTCCACTAGCTTTTTGACTCTGTAGAAAGCTCAGTCAGCTTCCTTTGTTTGCAACAACTTTTAACATCAGCCTACAGTAGATAGCTTCTGAAGAAATTAGAAAATGTCTTAAGGGAATGTATTTTACCTCCAAGGAGCTTTCTTTCTAAGATCTTAGCCCTAAAGTTCTAGCAAACTCAGAGTTCTACAGTACCTTTGAGAAGATGGTTTCTTTCATGTGTATATTTTATAGAGATATTCTAGTAGTTCTAAGCAGGAGACTACTGTAAGCTACTCTGATCAATCACTTAAAATAGAAATGAATCAATTCATATTTTGATTTCTACCTTATGGTACTTTCTTCACAACACTGTGACTAAGAACTAAATCTGGAATAGTATAGAACTGGCAACTTAGTTGTATGTCTGGGACAGAGTCTCTTGTCCTCTTCTGCTTCAGTTTCCTCTTTTGCTAAGAATAAGCATACATATCTCACAGACATATGACTACTAAACAAAATGATGAAATACAGGATCTTAGTAGAGTGTCAAGCACATAGTTTAGAGTCAGTGTTTATAAATAAAACATATAAGGCTCAATAGCTGTTTATAAAGATGATTGATCTAAATGCTTGCTCATGATTGATTCTCTACTGATTTTGGTTTTCCAGTTTTTTTCCATCGATCTGGATTAGACACATACCAAGAATGTTGCAGGACTGTTGGGTGACCAGAGTCAAATACTATTAGCTATAATACCTACTGAAAATTTTAATAAGAGTACTACTTATTGTGTTTTATCAGTGTTTTCTTTTGGTTAGCATATATTTCTCTCTTTTGGTGTATTCAATGTTCACTATAAAATGATGTGATGAAAAACTCTGGAAAGGAAAATTAAATTCCAAGTGGTATATTGCTAAGCCAGAGGCATAGGTTATATTCTTGAGTTCAGTTTGTCATTTGCTCAGAACAAAAGAATGAGAAAAGTTTTCTGTGGCTTTAGAAATTGGTAATACCACTGGTGAGACACAGAATGACATGTCAAGCAGCTCAAGTTTTAACTATTCATGTTCAGAATTGTTTTATGGCCTATCCAATATTTCTCCTGATTCCTAAAAGAACAGGGAAGGGAAATACTTAGAATTCTTTATCATATCATTAATATGATATGATAAAGGCATTGAGGCACAAATAGGCAACTTTCAAAATTTGTCTGGCTTGTAACTAGAAATCTCACCTAAGTGATTTCCCATATATATGAATGCCTCTCTTTGTAATTTGATTTGCAGATAAGAGTTCTTGTTGTTAAAAATAGAAAGTGTATGAGAAAATTGAATAATTAGTAAGCGATTCCTATTTTCTCTGGTTTCAGTTAACTTCTGCATGCCTAACTTTAGGCCAGGTTTTATAAAACAGATTTTACCCTATGAAAATTATCAAGATGGCAATATGAAAATCCAGTCAGCCTTCCCAATGGATAAAGAAATCCATTCATCAGTGTGCTATTGAGTTTTTCCTTTGTGCTCAGCACAGTGCCAAGCAGTAGAGGTGATGAGAAAGTTATTCTATTTTAAAGAACTTGCAGACTAGATGCAAGTGAGATAGAGATTTTTAAATGAGAGAGAGATAAACAAAGGCTATAGGTTTCAGTGAACTTTCATAGAGGAAATTAATTTTTGCAGAATTTGGTAAGAAGGACAAAAAAAGAAAAATTCCAAGTGAAGCAAAAATTTCAAGTGAAAATATACCTAAGTGAATTATTTGGCAAACTGAAATGTGTTAAAGGGCTTATGCTTGTTTCCCACTATGAACTCATGTCACATTATATTTGATCAGTATGTATATGTTCAAATGCTTTCATACTGATTATTTCATTTAATCCTCACACACACATACTGAAGAATTGAAAAGGCTGACATTGTTCTTATTTTTTAGATTAAAAAATGAGTTTTTTCAGAGGTTAAATAACCTAAATTCAATTGTTTGTTTTAAGATAGAGAAGCATTATTACACAGCATTATAAATATATGCCACTTCCAGATAGTTTCATGTGCTTTTAAGCAGATTTTGTGATGAGTAGAATTTTACATATAATTTTTCCATAAAGTTCTATTTTCCCCCCTCTCCTGTGAGTTTCTAAGCAGAAACCACTTGAGATGGCTAAGTAAATAGTATGAACTGGACTTTACTAAGATTGTGACATCAAAGCTAATTTGTGCCTTTCTTAGCAAGAACATGCAGTTATTTTTATGGAGATCCAAAATAAATTTGTTTGAGGTAGAATATAAATCTCTGATGTTTTTACTTGGATTTTCTGTTTGCATGTAAAATTTTAATTTATTTTAAAATAATGAAAAATTATTGATGTTTGTAGAGTGAATCGGTTATCAATCTGAGTTTACTTTAGCCTAGAATTTGTTTAAACTTTAATTTTGACAAGAAGATTAACATTCCATTTATTTTTTCTCTGTGACAGTCTTCCCTAAATGCCTTAAAATGACAGTGCTGCTTCTTATGCACCAATTTTAGTGCGGAGGCAAGTTATACTTGAAACTGCCTCAGTTTCCCTCCAGAGAATGTGATATAAGCCCGTGAATCCAAAAATTAGAAATAATGTGTGGAAGATATAAAGTATGTCAGGATTTCTCTCATTTATTCGTTTACTTTCAGATCTTGCTTGACATAAGTAAGCTATCCATGGAAACAGATTACTTCTCAACAAAGCGAACAGGACAGAAAACTGTAACACACATTTTGAGAGCAATTGTTTTGAGGGAAAAAATGAATCTTTCTCAGGGAATCTGTAAGAAAAAAGAGTACAGAAGTGAACACTGATTTGAATCAATAGGAACTGGTTCAGGAACTGCTACTTACTGTGTTACTTTGAAAAAGTCATTGGACCAGTCAGGATCTAAGTTTTCATACTTATCAGATGTGAATGACACAAATAGACTCAAAGAATGAGGCAGATAGGTAATGACAGAGAAGCATTCCTAGGAGAAGACACAGAATGTTAATGCCCTAGAGAAAAGAGAAAACATTCCACATGTTTTATGAAAGCACAGAATAGACCAAGGAATGATGCTAGAAGAAGAAACAGAAACCGCAAATCCAGGGCCTCAAATGTGACACAAAAGAACTTGGCTTGATCCTCCCTACAATAATATTTGCCGAGTGTTTCCATGTTAACCAGTAGGGTTATTTTATTTTGTTATATTATCATAAACTCCCTATGAAAAAATTGAAGACCGAAGTGACTAAGCAGCTCATTCACATAGCACAGCTGGAAAGCAGGAGAACTAAGATTAAAATCCCATTCTACTTGATTTCAAAGTCAAGATTACCCACTTACAACAGTGCATTGAAAGATTGTAGTGCCCCCAGTGACATGATCAGATTTTTATTTTAGAAATATTCCTCTGATGGCAGAGATAACTGATCCTGGGGAAGAGGCCTAACTAGAGACTGAGAGATCAGTTGGAAAGCAGATGGAGTCATGAGATGATGATGGCCAGAAGAGAGAGGAAATATTTAGAAGATAGAATCAATAGGACTTAGTGTTTTATTAGGTGAAAGTGAGAAGGAAAAAGCAGGAGATAAGAATGTATCCATTTTTCAAAAAATATTTCCATGTATCCATTCTATTCTGTATCTAAACCTAAACCTCAATTACAGCTATCCTCATAGCACTCTTCTTGTTTTCTGAGCCTTCACATATGTCTGAAATAGAAGTTTCCCTGCTCTACCCAACCCCACAAACTGTTGGAAATAATCCTAGCCTTACCTTTTGTAAAAATATCCTTTTACTCTCCCCAAACTTTAGTGGTGTCTTCCACTTCTAGAATCTTCAGATCTCAGTGTTTCTCTTAAAGAACATATTGAGAACTACCTGTGTATTTTTTTTTTAATTTTCCTTCTTCGAATTTATTGGGGACAAGAACTGTCCTACTAGTCCTTAAAGAATTATCGCATGGTCTTTTGTACAGAAGAGGTGTTAAATCTGTCTCTGTTGAATTTTATTAAATACTTTCAGCATCTTATCAAGAAGTGAGACCCACCAATTTAGAAAGTATTGTAATTTTTGGCTCATAAGTTACTGCATCAGAATGATCTTTTGTGGCCCCTATCTAAAGTAGGTTTGTGACTCTTGATTCTTGTCTTTCTTTATCTTACTGCTTTATTTCCTTTATAATTGTTACGGCTATCTGAGTAAGACTGGCTATGTAATGGGCAGAGTAGAGTGCACAATGAAAATGCTGTTCTCTTGTTAAAAAATTACTGAGAATTTCAGGAAGACAATAGTAGAGATGTAAAGCAAACTGAATGTTCTTTTATGTTCAAGACCCTGTAATGGCAAAGATCACAGACCCCGTGTTGCCAGCCCTGCGTCTGAGATTATCTTCCAGATGTCCATGTTTTTCTTCATTTGTTTCACATTTCTCTTCCTTTCCATTAAGCTCCAGGAAAGCAGGGATTATATCTGTCTTATTCCAGGTCTTGGGTAGGGGTGGTTGTAAATGGGCAGATGTTAGCTAATAAGTATTTGGTGAATAGAAGAATGATTTTAGAGTTCCAGTTTTTGAAACTTTTGAGGGTAATTGTCCTGATAAAACCCTGTCCTCCATTTAATTCCTCACAGTTATTCAGATTTCTGTTACATGGTGTATCCAAGAAATGACAGTGATTTCTATTTAATTAAAAAACTTACTCTCACCATGTTGAATAGCTCTAATTATCATTCCTAGGATGTGTCCATGGACTGAATGGACCAGACTCAATTACTACCACTCCCTTAAGACAGTCCTTCCATAAATGTATTTGAAATTCTGTAATAACCAACAATTTAAAGAATATTGCTACTCATTCTAGTCAGTACCTATTTTGTGACGTAAAGATCTTAATTCTCCATTTCTGCCAATCTTTCTTTTTTCAAAAGCATTAAATTAACTTTTATGAAGGAAAAGAAAGAACCTGACTGAGGAAGTAAGAGGTTAATTTAAGCTATTGTTTCTGTGACATGGTGCTACTCCACAAAGTGTAATAACTTCATCAGATGAAATTCAAAACTACAGGGAAAAAGAATTATGGCCTTTCAGTCACTCAAAATACCTTTTGAGATGTATGTGAAAAAGATAATTGAAGAGTGTGGATTGTCCTTTGAGAAAATGTCAGAAGATAGTTTGAATCCAATCAAACATTGTTTTAGATAATAGGAGGTGAATTCTCCACAGAGATATGCAATACCCGTTTCTCAAAGAGGGAGGGGGAAGTGTTTTAAAGGAAAATTCTACTCTTAGAAATTCTTTCAGCTTTGTAAATGTGAATTCACATTCTGAAACCCAATCCTACGTTCATGCTAATGGTTACATAATAACTTGTTAAGGACTAACTCATAACTAAAATACAATAAAATCTGCAATTTATTGTGATGTTCATATGGTAGACTGTGTGCTTAACTACTATAAAAATGTTATCTGATTTCATCTTCTTCTCAATCCTAGAGGTTGTTACACTTTCCTCTCTCCATTATTTTCCAAATACTGAAATCAAAGCTGAAAGAAATTAAATACATCAACCTAGGTAACAAAATGAAAAAGGCCAGAGCTATGATGACAACCAAAATCATTTGAAAATCAAATAGATAACATGACCACTATAGCTTTTATTCAAAAGAGAGTTTATATCTGGGGTAATTTTAAATTTTGCTCTGTTTGTTTTTTCAGGGTAACAAGGTGATTACTTTGTCATAGCTAAATTTCTGACAAGACACTGCAGTATCATAAGGTTTATTAGTTCAAATAACTTTAGTGGCCAGCAAAATATGGATAGTAAAATGGAGGTAAAATGAAATCTTTAAGATATTTGATAAGTTGCTCCAAATGACCTTCCCCATCTCAAGTCACATGTTTGAAAAGATGGGGTATCTATTGTACTTTGTTTTAATATGATGTGCAATTCTAAAACCCTACTGTCAACATTGTATCCCTCGATTCTTTTATTTTTTTTCTCATAAAATATCCTTGATATGGTCCATTCCTCTGTTTTAAAATACTGTGTTCAGAAAGTCTGGACAGAGTCACCATAGCTGTCTCTGCTCATGGCCTGATTGTGGTTGCAGAACTCTGCTGTATGTTTGCTATGCATATGTACACTATGGAAGCATGTATTTGCTGGGGGGCCATGATGCGTGGTAATGGCTTTAGTAGACAGTAGCAAAACACTGGCAGTTATTTAAGTCGAGTGAATGTGTATCTCTCTGTATTTAAGAATGCATAAATTCAATTCAGTGGAATCATGGTTGTTTTATGGTTTCTTTTCTTAATTAGTAGTCTCTAAAACTCCATGCTTTCCTACATCTTCATCTCTACCTGACAATTTAGATTCTCCCTTACTTAGTTCCATCTGAACGTAATCCTGTCTTAACTAATTAGTACTTGCAACATGGTCAGGCAAATTTCTCCCCACGCCATAGGACAAGGTGAGTCTCATGACACTAATTGGTTTACATATTTGTTTTTTATTCTCAGAGCATGAGGTCTTTGAGGATAACAAGGCCTTCTTTGTAACTGTATTCCCAGAGCCTTGAACATCATAGAAACTGAGCAATTATCTATAGAAGGAGGGAGAAGGGAGAGATGGATGGAGGGAGGGGAGAAAGTAAGGAAGAAAGGAATAAAGGAGAGGAGGGAAAGGGAGAGAGGGAAGGAAGAAAAAATCAATCTCTCCCCACCTCCTCCAAACTTGATGACATTACAGATGTATTTTATTCCCTGATATAATGCATTCCTGTACACTTAGTAATCTCCATGCATGAAATTTCTTTCAATTTTCTTGATTTTTTTCCAAAAATCCTATCCCTCCTTTACTAAAGCCTTACTTGTGTCAGGAAATTTCTCCAACCTCCCCAAAATTATGTTTCTTTTCTGAATTGCAGTGATAAAGAATGTGTGTATATGTATCAATATGCATGTGTGTTTATTTGTATGTGTGTGGATCTCCAATTGTTTGACTTCACACATAAATTTTTATATCTTTTTTTCCTAAAACTAAAGTCCCCCTCTTTCCATCTCCATTACCCCTCTAACAAGCTGGGAATTTTCTAGGTTGGCCTACTTTGGATTTTGTACTATTTACATTTTTAACAAAGATAACACATGCCAATTTCTTCTCAGGGCTCATTGTGGAATGTTGTGTAGTTTAAATGTTGTCTGTGCAGGAAAAGGAAGGCTTGGAAAGACTCCAACTTAATTTGGACATAGGAAACAAAAATATGAATTATGAATGGCAATGACACAAATAATTTTTTCTTTTGACATCAAGTTTAAATGTATCTTATTATTGGTATACATTTCCATTGATTTCTGAGTTCAAATAATAGAACTAACTTTCTTTTAATATAATTTCTGCCTGTGATTTATAGCAAAACTGTGTACTGAATTTCAAATGCCCATTACTGAAATACCATATGAACTGAATGCATATTTCAGTGTATTGATTTGTGCCAGTAACCTCTAGTTTAGAAGCCTACTTCATTTATCTAAACAACTGATGTTGTCTTTAAAGAAATCTAGCACTTAGTGAATTTGTGTAAGGCCGCTTAGTGAACCTTATTATAATTTTCATTGTGCTATATTACCTCAGAATTGTGTTTGACAACAGATTTTTTAAAATGAGTTTTATAGTTTCATATTTTCCTGTTGCAGGTAAAAAAGATGGTTGGCAGTGAGGCCGAGAAATTACATTTCAATCATTCACATACTTTTAAATGAATTCTTAGATTCAGAATCAGTTGTAGGCAGAAGTTTTTCCTTTTACTTTTAACAAATATTTGAAGCCTCAGGATTTTTTTTTTTTACCTGAAATATGTGTTTATTATGGACTAAAATCTATGAGAACTAGTCATCCAATAAATTTGAAAATCACCTGTTTCCTGGAATTCTATTAGGATTTAAAAGTTATGAGTCCTGGGTTCTAGTATATCTTGGAATGCAAATTTTTCTATCTCCTGTATCTGCTGACTCTTTCTTATGGCAGGTGGGTTTCTCAGTGCCTATGCTTTGTAATATTATATTGGCTACTGGTAGGTCTGTCTTGTTTTGTTTTATTTTGAAGGAAAGATGTAAGTAGGAAAAGAGAGAAGGACGAAAAGGAAGAAACATTTTATTTATTTTACTTAGTTGTTCATCTTGGATGTCCCCCCACCTCCTGCCCCCAATCTGAGTCTCAACCTGAATCCTTGGGATGTATGTAGACTATATCCAGTGGCCTTATCCACTAAGCCACCAGGGTGTGCCACAGGATCTTTTCTGTGGAAGTTTTATGTGTTCTCCATTGTAGCAATCACCTTTCAGATCTTGTTGGAATTTTCTTCTGTTAATTTAGGAGATGTGTTACTGATCTTGAATTAGTTTAGTATAATGTTTTGGTCATCTTAAAAAATTGTATTGACTATTTCTACATATTTGAGTTGATAAAGGATTCCATATAGCTTAGTGGTCTATATTGCTAGTCACCAAAACACATTTTAGATGGGGAAAAATTAAAAATATAGTTAAATATTCAAATGTATAAAAGTAACATAAAGTCCATTATAAGTTCAGTAATAAAATATAAACTAATAATTTCTATTGGATATTATTATAAAGGAGACTGTTTCTTGACATGAGCATGTGGCAGAAGTATAAAATCTATTAGAGGAAGAATAATTCTGACTGTAAAAAATACTGTGGAAATAATATAGTAAAACAAATTAATACATGTATATTCAACTTTGTATTAAAATTAGAAAACCCAGTAGGAGGATAATACACATCAATCATTATTATATAGAAATATTCTAGAGTAGAGTAAATAAATATTTTTTAGAAGTTATACCTCTGTGTCTAAGTTTGGGTCAAGTAAATTATACTCACCTTCCTTCTTGATAAATACTAATTTAAAAGACCCTATTATATTTGCGGTTATATTGAGTGATATAAAAAAAATCTTAACAAAGGTGCTAAGAACATACAATGGAGGAAGGAAAGTCTATTCAACAAATGGTGCTGGCAAAATTGGACAGACACCGGTTAAAAAAAAAATGAAGCTAGATTACTCATCAGCGCCAAAAACAAAAATTAAATCAGAATGGATTAAACTTGGATGCAAGACCTGAAACTTTAACACGCATAGAGAAAACTGTAGGAAAAACACTCCTTGACATCAACTTCAGAAATCCCTTTACTGAAATAGCAAAGGAAACTAAAGTAAAACTCAAAAATTGGAACAACATCCAACTAAAAAGTTTCTGTATCAAAAAAAGAATTCTCCACTGAAACAAAACGCAATCAAATAAATGGGAGAAGATGCTTACACAACTTACATCGGACAAGCACTTAATCGCTATAATATGTAAAGAGTTCAATCACAATAATAAAAAAGAGCAAATGACCCACTTAAAAATGGTCAGAAGAGTGAACAAAACCTCTAGCAAAGACACACAGATGACCTACAGACACAAGAAAAAAATTTTTTTTACATATTCACCATCGGAAAAATGCACATAAAACAAAAACAAAAACTATAAGATATCACCTCACACCAGTGAAAGAGGCTTACATAAAAAAAACAAAACAAACAAACAAAAAACCTAGAAAAAAAAATTGGGGAGAGGAATGTGGAGAGAAAGGAATCCTCCACTGTTCATGGAAATGTATATTTGGACAGTAGTCTGGAGATTCCTCAGAAAATAAAGATGGAACTACCATTTGATCCAGCAAGCCTACTCCTAGGCATATACCCAGGGATCAAAAAAACTGATCAGAAAAAAAACATCTGCACCCTGTGTGTTTATAGCATCACAATTTAAACTGTCAAAACACGTAAACAACCTAAATTCCCATCAATAGATAATTAGATAAAAAGCGGTGGCATATTTACCAAATGGAATGCTACGTAGCTCTTAAAAAAAATAAATAAATCATACCTCACACAAAAACCTGGAAGCAGCTGAAGGGAACCATGCTAAGTGAAGTAAGCCAGAAAGAAAAACAACACAGAATGATATTACTCATACATGAAACATAAAGCAAATGGACAGATCTCCAAAAGAAAGAAAACACTAGGCTGCAGGACTGTTGCTACCGGATCCCAAGAAAGGAATTTACAAGGTTGTATTAAAAGGCACTGGGTACGGTGTGAAATGTACACTTGCTGAGGTGCAAATTCAGTATTTTTAAAAACATGTTCTTGTGTAAAATAATAAAACAATTAAAAATTAAGTCTTTAATCAGGCAAAATACTAATATTAGGAATTTTCTGTTAGAAGGAAATACTTAAAAATAGAGTCACAAGGAAGTGAAAATGTAATATTGCAAAGGACATGTTGCATCAGCTAGTTTGAGGGTGTTTCATATTCTTTTTATTTTTTTTAACTTACAAACACTTCTTTCTACAGATGAGGAGACTATAGTCAAGCATTACTAAATGGTGCCATTTAGCTTCAAACTACACTTTTTCTGAAGCCCCATATCTCTGTTCTCTCCTTAATATAATGCTTTATTTTTTTTTATCATTTATTACAGCATTTATAAAGAAATAAAAGAAATGGATGAAAATTCCTTCATTTTCTTTTCTTAATTGAAATAAATTCCTAAATTCAGAGAGATTTTAACTTTCTATGTGATTATAATGTTCTAGGACTCTGAACAGACAAGCAATGAAGGTATGAATCACCGTAAGAACACATTTGTAAACCTAACACATATATTTTCAAATCATAAATGAGCTATAGGGCTTGAAAAAATTGCTTGTCATACTTGTGATTTTCTTAAATGCTTCCTTATAAATGCTGTTTTATTTGTTTTAGGTTTTACTGGTTCAGTTGAGCTTAGTCCCCAAGATGATCCAAAATTTTATAGAGGAAGACCCACTTTTCGCATATAATCATTTCTTTGGCTTTCAGAATGTGAAAAAGTACAGAAACATGAGAGGCTTCAGCAAAGATTCCATCGGTACACTGATACAGTAAATTGCCTGTATTTTCCTTCTCTTTACTGCCAATCTTACTCATAGTTTTGGTCATAGATTTACATTTCCATCTGTTTCTTCTTACTCTTAAAGATAGTTTGCTATACTTATGTCAATAAAATATTTTTTCTAGTTCCTCCAGTATTTTTTTAAATGATTTCACTATACAGTATACCTTAGATCTAAAGCAAATTTTGCAAGACAAAAATTATGGGAGAGAAAACAGGATTCTGTTCTCATTAATAAAATAATACAATTCCAACAAATACTTATTGAATGATTATCTTTGCCAGACATGGGACTGTATTTATCTGCTTTAGGTAATTTATTCCTTGCAGAATATTATAAAAGAGACATTTGTGTTCCCTAATTTTGTAGATGAGCAGAAAGAGAAAGTGAGCCTCAGTAATTGAAAGAAAAAATATAATTAATTAATTAAATATACATCCAATAGATGAAGTAATTATTGGCACTGGGAATTAAGACTTTTGATGTGCTGAAACTTCAAATTTTGTTTTTCATGTTGAAAAATTAAAATATGGCAAAAAATGACCACATATCCCACCCTCAGAAGTTACCACACTGATTTCACTAAAGATACGTTTTTTGTGCTTAAAGTACAGAATTGTTTCTATATCATTACAAAACATGTCATAGTATATTCATAGAAAAATTATTCATAATCATTATTGTTAAATTGGAAACAACCTAAATATTATAAGATAGTAGAATGGTTGGATAAGTCATTGTATATTCACATATTAGAATCCTACATTGAAATAAAAATAAACTGCTGTCATATACCTCATCATGTTTGACTTTTATTTACAGAAAACAGACATAAAGTCAGACATGCCCTATAATTCATCTATTTAAAATTCAGAAGCCAACCAGTCAATCTATGATATTTGAAGTCAGGTCATGAGTATTTGAGCTAAAGTGGTAGTTGTGAGAATGTTAAAGAGAGAGAGTAATGATTAAGATTAATAAGAACATGAAACTAATTTTTGTATGCAGGTATCACAAGAGAAAGAGAAGTTAAGGTTGACTTTGCTATTTTAAATCAGAGGGTGACAGGAATAACAGAAGCAGGGAAAACCAGAGTAAGGCTATATATAAGGTAAGAATATTCCCTAGAAGTAATATGCTTCAGAGACATAAAAACTCTCTAAATGAATACACCATCCCCCCAAAGAAAAATTGGAAATTAGAACAGGGAAAGAAGTGTTGGTGACAGTTATCTGTAACAGGAAGTTGTGTCTTTGTAAATGATAGTTGAAGGCATGATAATGGATAAAATTGACAAAGGAAAGTTTGTCAGAATAATACCAAGGTGAAGCCAGGGTCTTAGACAATTCTTATTTTCTAGTTGGGAGAAAAAGAGATGAAAAAGTGGGGTCAGGTCAAGGAGTTGTTAGAGAAATGTTAGAAATAACTAGAAGAAGGAGAAAGGGGTGGTTGATTGAGGATTTGCTTATAACTTCATTGCAAAACACACAAACTAATTCTATATTAAGCTTATCTAATTCATTCAAAAATTAATTTAATGAAATAAGTACCTTTATGATTCCCGTTTACAGCTGAGAAAACTGAGGCCCAAAGAGGTTTAGTAATCTGCTGAATTTCTAAAAAAAAAAAAAAAAAAAAAAAAAAAAAAAA